>VDFB02000010.1:25675301-25741053 GCA_007258455.2 Sequoia sempervirens | reverse complement strand
AAATGAAAGGTGTTATGATCTGAATGCCACCTCTCTTCCAATGCAGTCAACAGTCCCCTGTTGACTGGAATCAGGGATAGTCACTGCTGATTCCAAACCCATTACCACCCATCCATTGTACTGACACCCACCGATCCCAACATATCAGAAAATGCTCTCTAATCTAGAGGTTGTAAAAAACCTCCTATTTTTTTGGTCATCACAAGGACAATTAATCAAACTCATACCAATGACTCATATCATGTGCTCTATCTATCAGTGACTCATATCAAGTGACCCATATCAGTGACCCATATCAAGTGACCCATATCAGTGAACCATATCAAGTGACCCATATCAAGTGACCCATATTCAGTGACCCATATTCAGTGACCCATATCAAGTGACCCATATCAATGACCCATATCAAATCATATCAGACAAATCACGGCTACATCTATTTATTTGAGTATCAAATCACGCTACTCTGCCATCAATTACTATTTGTTTTCTTTTTCAAGAATGCAAATTTATCAACAATCAAAACATCATCCTATTTGTATTTCAATCACAAATGGAAATATGTTTTCGCATCAATCATCTACTATTTGTTTTCTATCGTAGAAAAAAATTTATCAGACGTCCTATCATCATATTACTATTTGTTTTCTTTTCCAGGAAAGCAAATTTATCAACAATCAAATCATTTTTCTTATTTGTACTTCAGTCAGGAATGCAAATATGTTTGAAAAACCATCATTTACTATTTGGTTTCTATCATCGAAAGAAAATTTATTAGACATTTACTCTTTGTTTTTCATGAGAAGCAAAGTTATCAGACAATTGGTTAATCAATCTACTCGTTTTCCATTTTTTGGGAAACAAAGTTATCAGTCATCTACTCTTTGTTTTTTATTCAGAAAAGCAAAGTTATCAGTTAATCATCAGGTTTTCTATCATTTCTATCCATATCAGCATGATGGCAAACTAATTTTTCTATCTATTGACCAAGGAAGCAATGTAGACCATCACTTTTCATCACAATGGCATTCTGCCAAAATTTTCCCAGATGCGCTAATCTGCGTCTCAGATGCACTGAAACTCATAAACGCTACAGTTTACCTCAAAAGCGCTAAAACTTCGTATGCGCGTGTTTGCACCCTAAAAGTGCTAAAGTTTTCCCTATAAGCGCTAAAACCCTATATGCGCTAAGATACCTCGCGGATGCGCTACTTCATACCCTAGATGCTCTAATCCCTAAATGCGCGATTATGTGCCCTAGATGCGCTAAAGTTTTCTAGCCGGACTTTTATCCTATAAGCGCTAATCTACACTTCGTATGCACTCAAAAACCTAAAATTTGCCCTACACCTATATGCGCTAAAGAACCTTCTATATGTGCTACGGAAATTTTCTCGAATGTGCTAAAACAGACAGTCGTATGCACTAAAACGACATTTTAAAACCTAAATCCGCGTGAAAAACATAAAAAATTTGATCAAAATCACAAAATTTTGAATCATAAAGCGTTTAATCGACTCACCGGTGGTCCATAAGCGGCTGGTCTCTGAAATCGACGGGCCCGCTCGAATCTATGCGTGTGAAATGGGATCGGCATCTCGCTATATCACTATCAGAGCATCCAAATCACTGTAGTAAAAAGGTGAAAATGACTTCTACTTTTACGCCTTTTACCTTATATGGGTCAATTAAGGTGGGTTTTTTATGACATTTATTTTATTTTTCACTAGGGGCATCTTTTACACCAATTATCGGGAGCTAAATCACTAAATCACCAGCAGAATATCCTCATCCAATCTAGTTTTGTCATCCTCTATGATTTACCTCTCGAGGGGCCATCATCAGCATCAACATCAAAAACATATCAGGGGCAAAAAAATTATTTTCTTTGAAGCAATGAGTTTCACACATCACTTCAAAGAGGGGCAAAATGTATACGTCTAAAAATGGTCATGGTCAATCAAGCTTGTTAATTAATTAAATACAAATTATTTAATTAATATTCTAAAGTCATCTACATATAAATAAATTTAATTATTTATTTATATTGTTCACTTTTATAAATTCTTCTACCTTAATTAAATAAATAACTTTATTTAATTATTACCATCTTCCATATTCCTCTTAATTAAACTAAATAAATTTTATAATTTATTTATATTAATTATCATTTTATTCTAAATTTAAATATTTGAATTCAAATAATGGAATATTCCTCCAAACACCTGCTTCATCTAATAGTTAAATTAAATATTATAAATATTTAATTTAATATCTTTTCTCACTCCACACATAATTAAATATTTTAAATATTTAATTACCTTCTAAATTCCTCTCACACATAATTAAATATTTTAAATATTTAAATACCTTCTAAATTCCTCTCTCACACATAATTAAATATTACTTATTTAATTATGCGAACTTCTAAATCCATCTCTCACACATAATTAAATATTACTTATTTAATTATGTAAACTTCTAAATTCATCCTCACATATAATTAAATAAGTTTATTTATTTAATTATGAAATTCATTTTCAACTCATTCTTCAAATGGCAACATTCCTTTGGATCTAACTGAGAAAATTTGTGGAGGAAACCTTCTATTTCTCTCTCACCTTTCAAAAATCTCTCACCATTCATCCCAACTAGCTTGATCTGAACCGTTGATCACAATAACCAATCAGGTTTTTTCAAGAACTCTTTAAATACATGTGAAAATCCAAGCATTGGTTATGAACACACATGGACGAACAGATATACACAATTACGCTTACGCATTTGCATCTTTAGCATTTCAACAATATTCATATCTTGGCAATAATAATCTTATCATAGCATAGCATAATCTTGCATTTTAGCATAGTATGCATTTTAGTTTAAATCTCATTCTCTAGTAGTCCATTTCGTTGAGCTTGGCATATTAAATCTGAGAGCAACTTGAACCAACGAAACGCTGGAGATAGAGAGCAATAGAATGACTTCGGAGAATTTGCCATAAAGAGTTTGTTTAATTTTCTTTTAGTTTCTTCGATATAATGTTTTATTGATTGTGTTTTGAATCCTTTATGATAGGCATATTTTCATACACACAGTAAGTAATATAATTTGTGAAATAGGAGGTTGGTATGAAATATTGGCATTAGATGTGCTCACTGTCATGTTTGATTCTTGTGTAGTACATGGAATTTTGGGAGGCACATGAGATGTGGTGGCTTAGGTAGTGAAAGGATTGTCTATGTTGTGTGGTGATGCATGAGAAATATTTGAGTTTGGTGGATTTGGGATATTTATGTTTGTTTGGTTGGTAATGTGTGGTGATGCATGAAGAATATTTGTATTTGGTGGATTTAGGATATGGGAAATTGTTTGATTGGTTATGTTTGGGTAAGTGGATTCATGTATTGTTTGGAAAATGGTATCAAATCCATGTCATAAGATGATATTGATGGTTGACTAAGTGTGTTTGGAATTGAGGGTTATGGTATAGCTTTTTTAATAGATTAAATAATAGGTACACTCGCATTTGATGGAATATTAGATGACATGACATGCGTGAGGGCTTATTCCCTGAATCTAGCAATGTTGTAATATGAAGGTAGCTTATCACCATTTTGTGCAAGTCTAAGAAAGTGTTTATTGGGATCTGAAGCAATGAAGGAATCTAATCCTCTATCTAAGGAGGGATCTTGTTACATTTCTAAAATTTTCTCTTCAATCAATTCCTTAGATTCCTCATATTGGTTTGTGATGTCTTATATAACATTTGGTGGATATTGAGGTTACAATTGTGGGGTTTGGTATTTACTAGGATCGAATAGATGACCAAGCATACCAAACTTTAGTTCAATAACTCCCATGGGTATGGTGATGTTTGATCCACTAGGATTAGACTCCATGAGTTTCTTGTGTTTTGACCTTGTAATAGGCATACAAATTTGGTGACTTTATAAAATATGGATGTAAGTGAAGGTTGGTGATATGATATGAATGAATTTTGTTCCAAAATAGACTATATGAGAGATATATTGGGTAAATTTAGAAAAAAGTGATGTGTTGATGTTGTTTGATTAATGAGAGATAAAACCTCTAAAAGTCAAAGTTAACCTAGATCTCTATTTAGATATAGTAATAATGGTTTTTCTTGTACTAGACCAATGAGTCCAAGCAAAAGGATGATGGTGAGTTTACAAACTTAGAAGTATTCAAGACTCCTAGGCTAATTCACTCACAAATGTTGATGCTAATCCAACTATATAATTGAAAAAGCTAATTTTCCAAGAAAAAACTAAACTAGAGATAATATGAAAGATTTAGATGAGATTATGACTAATATTGGTTGCTGGTTGGTTGATGTTTTCTATTGATGATGATGTTTCTTTTCCAAATATATGATAGGTAACCCTAAAATTCCAAGAAGAATGGTATGAAATAGATGTGAAAGTTGGTTTTCTTTTGAATTATGAATATTAGATGTAAAAGTTGGAGTATTTTTGAAAATGTTTACATAGTCAAAAGAGTCACTGTAGGTTTCAAAAGAACTATTGTGGGTATAATTGTACCACAAGAGATATAAAATATGCCAAAATAAGGTTAAAAGTGTCATTGCATATTTCAAATTGTAGACATGTAAAATTGACCTTTACACCTATCATACACCCTAAACAACATCGAACGACATTGAACAACATCCCATAACATTTTGTAATGTCTTAGAATATCTCAGAATCAACTTGTAATGTATTGAAACATCTCGGAATCAACCCGTAATATCTCAGAACATCTCAAAATCAACCTGTAATGTCTCGAAATGTCTCATAATCAACTCGTAATGTCTTAGAACATCTCAGAATTAACCTATAATGTCTTAGAACATTCCCGAATCACCCTGAAATGTCTCAAAACATCTCAAAATCACCCCAGAACATCTCAGAATCATCTCAAAACATCTCAAAATCATCCCAGAACGTCTCAGAACATATCAGAATCATCCTGGAATGTCTCAAAACATCTTGAAATCATCCCAAATCAGCTCACAACATCTCGGAATCATCCCACAACATCCTAGAGCATCTTGACATCATTATCATCAAATAGCACTGCATTTTCACATCGACAACATCCAAACCCCTAATTTCTATTGTTAATTGAAGAATACAACATTATTTAATTAATTCACTTTTTTTCATTATTCTCGACAAAATTGAATAAATTTCATTTATTTAATAAAGTCCAAAAACCCTAATTTCCTCTATTAATTGAATAATATGACATTATTTGATTAATTCACTTTTTCATCATTTTCGACAAATTAAATAAATTTCATTTATTTAATGAAGTCCAAAAAACCCTAATTCTACTATTAATTGGATAATACGACATTATTTAATTAATTCACTTTTTCACCATTTTGAAAAATTAAATAAATTATATTTATTTAATAAAGTCCTAATCTAATCTTATTTTGTTTTGATTAGTCAAATAATGCCAATTATTTGATTACATCACTAATTCACCTTTTCCTCTAATTTAATTGAATTATTAAATCACAATAATTTAATTAACACACAAACCCTCCAAAATTTGAATAAATAAATCAAACTATTTGAATAATTTATCAAAAATCAAATCAAACTAATGTAACTTTGTTTGTAAAAGTCAAACTTGATTTGCATGTTCAACTCCACAAAGGAATTAATTAATTAAATCAATTAATTCATAATTCCTCACCCACTTTCTAATTGAGCAAATTATGCTTGCTAACTAGGCAATCCAATTTGCTAACTCAACCATCTAATTCCTAACTCAACCATAAAATCTTGACTAATCAATCAAATCCTTACTGATCAATCTAATTCTTGACTAGCCAATATATTCCTCAATTACACATATTTTGCAATCAACTTTGCACAATCTTCTCATGTCTAAATCCTCTCAACATATTTCAACCATTGATCTTGATCCAACATTGTTGAATCCTGATCATTGATTCAAAATATCATTTCCTATATAACAAACCTCTCTCTTCACAAAAAAAGGATCAAAGAATCAACTTACCTTATGCAATTAAGTGTTGTCAAGATCACCATTGATAGAGCTTCCTCATTCCTTCAATCAACCAACATCAAGCATCATTCATCAAGTTTTTTCACGAACTATGGAGGCTTCACGGTGATAAGAACAATCCAACATTAGGTGAATACACTCTGATACGGGATGGTAACACTGTGCTTATTGTTTTGTTTCAATTTGGTAATCATAGATTTCCTAAATGTGTTTTCAATAGCTTAGTTTCATTTTGTATGTGTAGGATTAGATCTTAGATTAATGTGTTTAATCTTAGTTTAGATTCTCGTTTCAAGCACATTTTTCTCGTTTAACATCTAATGATTTTCCCCCTTACACATTTTGGCACACTCAGTGGGACCCTTGTCCCATACACTAACATTTGCTTGAGACATTTGTGAAGTTGCAGGTCCTAGAAGCGCTTTTGAAAAAAGTTTTGTGCACTTCCTAGAAAAAATCCGCGCTTGAATGTCAATAAAATCGTGCATTTGACACTAAGAACTGAGCGTCTGACATAGGAACTACGCACTTGTAACAAGATCCTTGCATTTGCTTTTGAACCCTTGCATTTATTTCTGGCAAGGGTAGCATCTACTCATAAATTTGAGCATCTGATTCTGATAGGGTGCTTTTGCATTTATTCTGAGCATTTTCCCTGACAGACAAGTGCATAGATCCTGCACTATTTGTAATGTCCCCATTTTTATGACGTCCTCTTTCAGTCAAGTTGATTTAGGAACACTTACTCTTTTTAGTAAGTGTTATTTTTAGCAGGGGGTCTGGTGCAGTGTTTCGGTCTTTGGAGAGCCATCTCGAGCGCCTTAGTTTCTCTTCGGCTCAAGCTTTAGGGAAAAATTTACTATTTTTAGTACCTTCTAAAAATAGTAAGTCAATTTGGGTCAATGGTTCCCAGTCAGGCAGGTCACAACAACACAAATTCAATTGATATAAAGTTACTAAAGCTAAATCACTTTAATATTTGATTTATGCTTCGAAAAAAGGTCTATTATAAAGTGACTTTATATTTAATTTTTGAGGGTCATGAAGGGGACCATTTTGGTACCATGGCACCTAGTTCAATGACTTAAATTCATTTTAAAGAGCTTTAAAAATATTTAATAATGCCTTTTTGAGGGGACGCCTAAGGAGGAGGAAATAATGAAATTAATATTAAAACTATTGTGAGGGAAATATTAAAAGTTAAATCTTTTAATGGGGCAAATATTTTGGGCGCTCAAGTTGAAGGAAATATTAAAATTGAATTAAAAGTAAATGCCTGGGAGTTTTAGCATGCATTTTCGGGTTGCTGGAGAAACTTTGATAAAAGTTGATGCTGGAGGCTTATTTTCACTATGGATGTTTGGATATTCTGGTGCATTGGCTTTGGGGTTTGATATTGACTTGTTGAGACGAAAACCTCTGCAAGATTGCCTTTCTTCGTGTGTGAAAGACCACAACAAGAGAGGATTTTGGAGGCTTCATACATGAGCTTCATTTGGGCTTAAGGGTTATAGATTTTTGAGTTTTGAGATGAATATTTTTGATATATTCTAAAGAGAAATTATTGGTTTTGGCTTGCTCAATCTTGGTATGAATTTTGGTGATGAAAAAAACACAACTTGGAGTGATTTCAACAATTTATGGGTTTCTTGGCGGCTGAGACTGAATATGAAGATTTGCTCGTAAATCATCAGGGTTTTGTGATCTTTTGTGGGTAGTATTGTTTTGTATTCTCCTTCTCTGGGTGATTCTTTTGATATGTCACAAGGATTTTTTGAGGCTAGCATTGATTTTATAAACCAAGTCACCCGCAGGCTGTGTGTGCCCTTCTCTAGATACATACACCATTCTGGTTGACCTTCTTGAGTTGGTTTTAGGCCTTGTAGCAGCTGCTGAAGGGAGTTTATGGGATTTTCCTTATGGCCATTGAAAAGATCCCTATTGTTGTGATTTGGTAGAGGCAAGTTGAAGTTTTGTATGTATTGTATGTACTCAATATCCAGGTTGTAACAAGTAATAATCTGCCAAGACAGGTCAACCTTTTTTTTAGAGGATGAGTTCAACCTTTTGGGGTTCATTGATGGACGCTTTATCTCAGCCCAACAACGAATTTGTAGGCTCTTTCCATTGTGGTGGATGTGACCAATGAAGAAAATTATAATATTTTGTTAAGGATTTTACTACAAGTCTGAAAATATTATTTTGGGTTGTTTTTGCACTTGAAATTTAAGATTGTTAATGCTCTTTGATTTCTGAGTATGAGTAAGTGATTGTCAACTTTTTATGCTAGTTTCTTAGTGTTTACTCTGCATATGTATGTTATACCTTTGGCATGTTTCAAACTTCAATGGGGCATATGAAAACTTAAACAAACAACTCAGAAAAAAAACACAAACAACAAATAGAAACTAGTGAAAAGTTACTGAAGTGTTATACCAGTGGTATTGAAGGAAATCAGAAAAAAAAAATTGGGGTTAGTCATTACACTATTGTAATGGATTTCTTCGCTAACGTTTGCTTGTTTTTTAATGTTAACAAGTACTAATGGATTTGAATGTAGGATTTACATGACTAACTTGTTTTTTGTAGGGAAGATGATTGGTCAAAGATTTATAGATCCACAAACATTTTTGGTTAACTTAGGAAAATTTGATTAATGGTGCTCTAAAAAGAACAACTCAAACACACGTTTGGTTTTGGTGTTGTTAAAATTGAACAAATTTTGAGCTTTCTTAACTTAGGAAAATTTTATTTTGGTGCTCTAAAAAGAACAAGAAAAACTCACACTTTGTTTTGGTGCTATTAAAATTGAACCAATTTTAAGCTTTCTTACATTAGGAACTCTTATTTTGGTGCTCATAAAAAGAACAAAAACAAAAACAAAAAACACTTCAATCTTGGGGCTCTAAAAATGAACACATTTTTTGTTTTCATAATTAGGAACTTTAATTTTGGTGCATAAAAAGAACACAAAACAATTTCCATTTTGCTGACGCACGCTCAATTTACTTTTGTTCACCAAGTTAGAACTAGGCTTGATTTCTTAGAAACACTCATACTTGGGCTTTAAAAATGAACAAATGTTTATTTTTGTTTGTTTACACCATTGTTATCTTAACTGATTGATGTCCTGAATACTTCATATTGGTGCAAATAAAAAGAATAATTTGTTTATGTTATTCACATATTTTTTTGGGGATAACACCACTCGAGGTGTTTAAAAAGAATAAATTTGTGATGAAGTGTTTTTTGTGCATGTAGTGTTTGGCAAGCTGAAGTGTTTTATCTTCTCCCCTTATACCTTTTTGGCAATCTTGGGTGAGTGAAAAAAAACCATTTTGAGCTTCACATTTTATTTTCAAGTTTTACCTTAGAGAGGGGGCTTGCTTTGAGAAAAATATCGCGTTGGAGAACTCATTGCAAGGTCTCGAAGCACATTTACTGGTGGGCTATATCAAAGTTTTCAAAATCATAAGAAAGTAGCTTCAAGTTGTGCTGACAACAGACTGCACCTAATCCCATGCCTTAAGTGGAACAAGAACAGGTAAAGAGCCTTAAGTGGCCAGTAGGTGAGTGTCAGATTTCCATGTTCACAGTTATGATTAAGAGCCAATTGTTTTAGAAGCTACCCTATTAGCCAAAAACATCCTTTGAAGTGGTGCATCAAAATTTACTTCTGAGAAGTTACTTGTCAAGTCTGACTACAGGCCCGTGCCATAAGTCGTATGTAAAATCGTCTCTTCGGAGCATGAGGCAAGCCCACCTAAAAGAATGGTTTCTATCCCCTAGGATTGTAAATGCTTGTTTCTGTTAAAATTTCCAATTACATTAAAAAACAATCTGAACATCAAATTATGTGCTTGATTTAAAGAAAAGAACACATCCAAACAAATGTTGAACATGATGATCAAATCACAAACCCTTTGAATTAGTGCATGCTTTTGAGATAATACCCTTATTTGCACCCCTTGGAGGATTTCCTTCAAGGTTTCCAGATATTTAGGATTTTATTCCAAGCTATATTAAATCAAAGTAAACATTTGGGAACTATGGCTTAGGTGTTGTGATTTGACGACTTAAGCTATAGATATTCAGGTCACACAAAGTCCATTCTTTTAGAGTCAGTCCAGTGCTATTCTATCATTTTCCATAGTCCAAAACATAGAGGAAACGAAACACAGAGAGGATACAATTGCCATTCTAACTCACAGTCTTGAAAATTTTGCTAACACTTGGGGAAAACAAACTGAAGTTGTTTATAGGGTCATTGTTCGAACAAAACAATGGAAAAAAAAAAAGATAGGTCACATAGTCTTTCATCCATTATCTCCATCTTACTTGTTAGGGATCAAAATCAAACAAACCATTAGGATCATTCCTTCACTCAAACGTATATGATATCAATAGTTACTTGGGACTCACAGATAGTGCAAGTAAGCTTTCCTACAACATATCCTCTAGATAAGTGAAAAATCGACCCTAGTTCTTCAACATTTTGATTTCCAGAAAGTAGAAACATTCCAAAATAGCACTCAAACCTTAGGGTCTTGAGCTTCATAGCAACCATCTCACAACACCATTACACCTTATGACCATTTGGCAACCAATTGCTCCTGTTCAACAACTAGGCCTTGTAGCACCCATCATTCAACCTAGTCTCACATACATTGAAGGTGAACAAACTAACATCATAAGTAATTTGAGAACTTTCATATTTGAGAAGAATGAAACACCCCACTAGTTTCTCACCACATCAATAATCTTAGACAAAGAGGAAGAGAAAGCATACATAGTAGCTGGAAGACATGTGCTACCACCACCCGTGTGGTAATAAATATCATCTTTCCTCCATGATCTCATGCAAAGTCAGGATCCCTAAAGTAAAGTCTAGAGGTCATCATTTCTGACTTAGACATCTTAGTCCAAAAGCTCTCAAGAAACACCTTTGGGCACTTCACGAAACCAGAACTAGGTTGGTATACAACTTTTACAAGCATGCTTCAAGGCACAATCCAAACTTTTATTCCTTCTATTACTAACAAAATCTTGGTCTTTTCCAACAGTTCCAATTTATCACATGATCATGATCTTGAACTCCCCTAAATGATCCATAACACAATCAAAATCCATAGGGGAAGATCTACATCTCTCCCCCACTTTAGTGAGAGGATGAACTTGCTTCAAACTCTCGCTAAAGTAGCCCAACATGCACATCGAGAGGGATCCTAGTGCACACATGTTGGTAAGGATGAGACAACAACAATTGAGAGGGATGATTAAGCCCACAATATTATGATCCCATGGAAAACCAAACATAAGTGCAAAGGAACACACATGATGATGAAAAGGAATGAAAGCTTCGATCATTTTTCTAGCCCGTTGTGGATAAAATCTAGGCTATTTGTTTGAAAAAAAAGAAATGTGTACTCACTTTGGAGCGACAAAACGTATGGTTGTTCGTCAGGTGAGAAGGCCCAAGTATACTCACTCTAGGGCCATAGAACTTATGGTTGTCTACGGGGTGAGAAATCCACAACATACTCACTTTAGGTCCACGAAACTTCTAGTTGTCCGCGGGGTGAGAAATCCCAAAGGGTGGCTATGGGGAAAGTCATGCCGCAAAATGGGCTTCCCACTCAACCATATTAAAGTTATACCTCTTGATAACTTTAATAAGGTGCCACAAAGACAATGTTGTTTCGTGCTCCATGAGACAAGCAAAGTTTTGTATGCTTAGAACTCATGAACAAATGCAATGGTACCACATGCATGCAAGTTGTGTTATACAAGGTGGCCATGTAAATGCAAAATGAAAAAATGAAAAATGCAAAAGAAATGTTAAAAGGGGTCTTGTTTAGTTCATTCAACGTCTATAACTTAAGGAACATTGTGTCTAATGTCTCCAAGTGAGGACCAGTCAAAGAATAGAATATTCGCAGATTAGGGGATGCAGTGTGTCATAACATGCCACCAAGAGGAATATAATATGCTAAGATAGATCACACTTATGAAGGAAACTATACCCAATGCCATCCACAAAAGTGACAAACACATTGTATGAAGTAACAAGGCTGCACTAAGAACCAAGAGAAAGGAAAATGCAAATGAATAATGCCAATGTATGACCCCACTTTAAAGGAATTGCTACACATTTTTCTGTGAGAAATTTCTTTAAAGTAGCAAATGAAGAATTCAAAAAAGAACAAGACATGAGAGACAACTTGGAAAGCCCCTATGCCAATTCATATGTTTTCAAGTAAGGCTACGTCATGTGAAGGAAAAGGAATAAAAGAAAGAGGGACTGCCCCCAAAAGGAACACACCAAACACATAAGGGATCTATGGATTTGGGGTTAGTATGTTCGTTGCTGTGATGTTTTTATTAAAGAGCTTGGAACTATCATCATTCCCTAAAGACATAGAACTGGAAGAATGACACAAAGAGAGTGAAAACAAAAGAAAAAGTCCGTTTTGGGTCAACATGGAAGATACATTGTGGTCTCAACGCTTTGCATCATCCCCAAAAGGAAAACACAAAAAAAGGGAAAAATGACCTTTTGGGTCAACATGGAAGAGACATAGGGTGTCTCTACCCTTTGCATCATCCCAAAAAGGAAAAGACAAAACTTTTGGGTCAACATGGAAGAGACAGGGTGTCTCTACCCTTTGCGTCATCCCAAAAAGGAAAAAAAAAAACAAAAGCAAAAAAGAAAAGGACCTTTTGGGTCAACATGGAAGAGACATAGGGCATCTCTACGATTTGTGTCATCCCAAAAAGGAAAACGCAAAACAAAGGAAAAAGGAAATGTATGACATATAGAAGAATGGAGGTACAAATAGAGGAAGTGCATGAAGAGAGATAACATCAAACACACATCATGGGGGAATACACACATGCAAGGAAAGAAAAGAATTTTTTTTTATAAAATGTCTAGTAATGCAAATGTAAGTCACACATCAAACAAGTCATCCACCTTTCAATCTCAATGGGTATAAGCGGAAGATGAATAATGTATCTAAGGGACAAGGACAAATGCATTACAAGAACAAGGCTAATCAACTTCTTGCCCCCACTGAGTGTAAGGAAAGAATGAACCAAGATGGATGAGGGGAAGGATCATGCAATAGTGAGAATGAAAAATTCTACAACTATTGCATGATAAGATGGGTTATATGGTGCTATGGGATGACATGATAACAGTCGGTATCAGTGAAGTGATACTTATTCAATATGTCCTTCAATGTTCAACATTCATTAGTTCGGTGTCCAAGAACACGATGGTATTTACAATATGGTATGTTGGAATCTTTAGGATGAATGACCAACCTGTTTGAAGGTGGTAAGAGTATAATGCCTCTGTTTAAAAGTATTTGGAGTCTCCTTTCACATTTGGGCGGTGGATGGAGAGGAAACTTGAGTTTCTTTAATTTCTAAGGTTGTTTGTGTTTACTAGATTCACCTTTTTCATGGATTGAAGGAGGAAGACGACCCATGAGGATCCTAGCATCCTTGTCAGTGGAATCATGTAAAGGTTGTTCACATGGAAGGAGAACATTCAAGTCAGGAGGGGAGTCAAATATCATTCTGCCATCATCCCGAAGTCTCCAATATTGAAAAGGAGAGTTGTTATGAGGAGGATCTTGATATCCTAATCCTATTGTGTTTTCATTTATTGGTTGTTGTTCTAAAAGTTGGTGAATGTCATGTTCAGTTGTTGTATCACATCCTTGTTTGCTTAAGATAGTAAAACCCTTGCCATATGTTTCTTCAAAGTTGATTGGGGTGTTTGTAACTTTGTGATCATAAAATGGTTGAGGATGTGATTTTTTAGAGGAATTAGGTCCACCTGATGGATGGAACTTAGGTCCTTAATTTGTTTTAGGATGCATATTGTGTGTATGAAAATATGCCTGTTATAAAGGATTGAAAACACAATCAATAAAACATTATATCAAAGAAGCTGAAAGAAAGTAAAACTCTTTTATGGCAGATTCTTCGAAGTCGTTCTATTGCTCTCTATCTCCAGCGTTTCGTTGCTTCAAGTTGCTCTCAGATTTCGTATGCCAAGCTCAACGAAATGGGCTACTGGAGAATGAGATTTAAACTAAAATGCATACTATGCTAAAATGCAAGATTATGCTATGCTGTTATGAAATTATTGCTAAGATATGAATATTGTTGAAATGCTAAAAGATGCAAAAGTGTAAGCGTGATTGCGTATATGTTCGTATCTAACCAATACTTGGATTTGCACATGTATTTAAAGAGTTTTCGAAAGAATTTGATTGGCTGCCATGATTAACGGTTTAGATCAAGCTTATCAGGATGAAGGTGAGGGATTTTTGAAAGTTGAGAGAGAAATAAAAGGTTTCCTCTTCACAAGTTTTCTCAGTTAGATCCGAAGGAAGGTTGCCATTCGAAGAATGAGTTGATAATGGATTTCATAATTAAATAAATAAACTTATTTAATTATATGTGAAGATGAAATTAGAAGTTTACATAATTAAATAAGTAATATTTAATTATGTGTGAGAGAGGAATTTAGAAGATAATTAAATATTAAAAATATTTAATTATGTGTGTGAGAGAAAAGATATTAAATTAAATATTTATAATATTTAATTTAACTATGAGATGAAGAGGGTGTTTGAAGGAATATTCCATTATTTGAATTCAAATATTCAAATTTAGAATAACATGATAATTAATATAAATAAATTATAAAATTTATTTAATTTAATTAAGAGGAATATGGAAGATGGTAATAATTAAATAAAGTTATTTATTTAATTAAGGTAGAAGAATTATAAAAGTGAACAATTTAAATAAATAATTAAATTTATTTATATGTAGATGACTTTAGAGGATTAATTAAATAATTTATATTTAATTAATTAACAAGCTTGATGACCATTTTTAGACATATACATTTTGCCCCTCTTTGAAGTGATGTTTGAAACACATTGCTTCAAAGAAAATAACATTTTTGTCCTTGATATGTTTTTGATGCTGATGTTGATGATGCCCCCTCGGGAGGTAAATCACGAATGATGATATTCTGCTGGAGTGTTAGTGATTTAGCTCCCGATAAGTGATGTAAAAGATGCCCCAGGTGAAAAATATAAAGTGAAAATAATAAAATGCCACCAAAAACCCACCTTAATTGACCTATATAAGGTAAAAGGGGTGAAAGTGGAAGTCATTTTCACTCTTTTGCTATAGTGATTTGGATGCTCTGACAGTGACATAGCGAGATGCCGATTCCATTTCACATGTAGAGATTCGAGCGGGCCCGTCGATTTCAGAGACCAGCCGCGTATGGACCACCGATGAGTCGATTAAACCCTTTATGCTTTGAAATTTTGTGATTTTGGTCGATTTTGTTACATTTTTCTCGCGGTTTTAGGTTTTAAAATGTTGTTTTAGCGCATAGGACTGTCTGTTTTAGCGCATTCGAGAAATTTTCCGTAGCGCATATAGGGTGTTCTTTAGCACATATAGGTGTAGGGAAAATTTTTGGTTTTCTTGCGCATACGAAGTGTAGATTAGCGCTTATAGGATAAAATTCAGGCTAGAAAACTTTTGCGCATGTAGGGCACAAAATCGTGCATTTAGGGATTAGCGTATCTAGGGTATGAAGTAGCGCATTCGCTGGGTATCCTTGCGCATATAGGGTTTTATCGCTTATAGGGAAAACTTTAGCGCTTTTAGGGTGCAAAACTGTGCATACGGGGTTTTAGCGCTTTTGAGGTAAACTATAGCGCTTATGTGTTTTAGCACATCCGATGCACAGATGAGCGCATCTGGAAAATTTTTGGCAGAATGCCATTGTGATGAAAAATGATGGACTACATTGCTTCCTTGGTCAATAGATAGATAAATTAGTTTTTCCATCATGCTGATATGGATAGAAATGATAAAACATCTGATGATTAACTGATAACTTTGCTTTTCTGAATAGAAAACAAAGAGTAGATAACTGATAACTTTGTTTCCCAAAAAATAAAAAATAAAGAGTAGATTGATTGACTAGTTGCCTGATAACTTTGTTTCTCATAAATGAAAACAACGAGTAGATTGATGGATTGTTTGATAAATTTGCTTCATAGGAATGAAAAAAAAGAGTATATGCTTGATATGACTTCTGATAAATTTGTTTTCTGTGATAGAAATCAAATAGTAGATGACGGTTTTTAAACATATTTGCATTCATGACTGAAGTAAAAATAAGAAAATGATTTGATCGTTGATAAATTTGCTTTCCTGAAAAAGAAACCAAATAGTAAATGATGATAGAGTAGATTGATTTTGATATGCGGATAGATAGATGTAGCCATGATTGCATGATCTGTTTGATTGTATGATATGGGTCACTTGATATGGGTCACCAATAGATAGAGCACATGATGTGAGTCATTGGTATGAGTCTGATTAATTGTCCTTGTGATGACAAAAAAAAAAGGAGGTTTTTGATAACCTCCAGATTAGAGAGCGGTTCCCGATATGTTGGGATCGGATAGGAGAGTTGACTCCAGCAGAGGTACAGTGGATAGGTGCCTGTGGATTGGGATCCCTATTGACCATCCCGCGAGGGATTCGAGTCAACAGGGGACTGTTGACTGCATTGGCAGAGAGGTGGCATTCGGATCATAACACCTTTCATTTGCCGACTGGTGAGATGACTGTGACGCCTGAGGATGTGTACAAGATTCTAGGGATTCCTGTGGTAGGTGCCCTTGTGGTTTATGACCACAAGGAGATAGGAGGGACGAAGGCACTGAGGAGGATCTTTGGTGATATGGCGATAGCCGGATATTGGGTGCCGTGGGCGGATTTTAGTAGATATCCAGCCCTAGTTGCTGTGTTGGCGACATTCATTGGAGGCTTCCTTGGACCGGACCATCGGTCGAAGGGATTTTTAGTAGGGTGGGGAGGATGCTGGAGTGGATGGTGATGCAGCCGTGGAGGTATGCCTGGGGGAGCTGCATTTTGGCTTATTTATATCATGATCTACATCAGGCTGTATACCGAGGGTCGATGAGTTTGGCCAGTGGTGTGACGCTGCTCTAGATCTGGGCATGGGAGCATATTGTGATTACGAGGTTAGAGTGTGCTAGAGCTAGGCCACCAGGTAGGCCATATGTATATGCTTATTCAGGTGCACTTGTCCATCCCAAGCTGGGAAAGTTGGAGTACTGGCGACGTGTGCTAGATGATGTGGATTCAGTGATATGGAGGCCGTACATAGATTGCGAGAAGTGAGATACTGATCACCTGGAGATGTCGTTTGTTTGCATGCCCCGATATCTGATAGGGCGGACCCCATTTATTATTGAGAGATTTTTGGCTTTGTGAGTTCAGAGGTAGTACGAGTATACACAGGGGATGCCACAGGGCATTGCTCACTATGGGTGGCGCAAGGATGATCCTGGATGGGGACGATGTATTACCTACCAGGTGGCCTATATAGAGTACTTCGGCTTATAGTCTGAGGCATGGGCATATAGGCCATAGGTGGTAGACGTCAGGATGTCAGATGAGTACTTGGTGTACTTCCACACACAACGATTTCCACGGTTTACATGCCCCGATGAGCCAGGGCCCATTGTAGTAGTACAACAGCCAGGGGAGGAGAGACAAGGGGAGGTGGCAGGTGGAGAGCAGGTGGTGGGTGGAGGAGAGGAGGAGAGCAGAGATGAGGAGGGTAGCAGAGATGAGGAGGTTGGTGGCAGGGAGGATGACAACTCAGATGATGGGGATGATGGGGGAGATGATGGAGGGGAGGCAAAGAGGTCAGTGAGGCAGAGGTTCGACAACCTAGCTAGTGCTCAGATTGTACGGCGACCCAGATCTGGTGGCAGACCATGGACTATTATTAGGGTGTCTTTCTCTTCACAGCAGGCACAGATAGCCACTCTGCAGGCCCAGGTGCAGACTGTTCAAGGTTAGCTAGGTCAGGCACAAAGTATGATAACTCAATTATAGTCACAGCTGACACATGCACAGGCTCAGGCTTAGGCTCCAGCACCGACACAGGTATCTTAGCCTGCCCTAGACCCGTAGATAGCCCAACTGATCACAGAGAGGGATGCATTGAGATAGAGGGCAGTGGAGGCCGAGGCTTCGCTCAGAGGCTTATGGGCACCGTAGAGAGTGCATCCTTGTGGGAGGCGATTGCAGAGGGCATGGAGATGGTGAGGGAGGCAGAGTATTATCGTGTTAGATATGAGGAGTTGTGTCCTCCCGAGCGCAGAGAGCCATTTCCCTAGTCTTGCAGCAGGACTAGGAGTAGATCTTGGACAACCACACAGAGCATGGGAGTTACCGGGCCTCGGCGAGATCCAGACGTAGGTACCAGTGGCAGGCCACCTCCTTCCAGACCAGCTCCATCAGGGGCATCGACCAGCTAGTTTGTGATGTATATCATTTTTGGAGCATGTATATGCGATTTTTGATCATATCTTATGTATCTCTCTTTGAACTTTGTAGTTTCATTGGATATTGGACTTTTGTATCATTTTTTTGATGAGTGATGATATGCAGCGGCGAGGATTTGTGATGATGTGATGTTCATTTATGAGATGATTTATGTTATGACTATCATGATTTTTGATTATGTGATATGCATTTATTTCTATATGTTATGGATTTTGGTATGCATTTTAATGATTTGATGACTAATGTGAGATGTAGGATGATTTGATATGATGTATGTATGATGATGAAAAATAATTGATGATGCGTACTAGTGATGTTATGCAGGTGGATGACTTATGATGTGAATATGTCATGGGATTTTTGATATGTTTTATAAAAAATGTTGTGTGGAAAATGATATGAAAATGCATGTATGTAATGTTTGTTTTTGGATTTTCAAATGCACGTAAATAATGATAATATGATGGAAAATGAATGTTGTGTTTATGATATGCGTTATGAATGTGTAATATGAATGGATATGAAAATGATAGGATGATTAGCGAGATGAGATGAATATAATGTGACAAATGATATGAAATGAAATGATTAATAATAATGTGATGTATGATAAGATGATAAATGGTAAAGGATATGAAATGATAATGAAATGATAAATGATAACGCAATGATAATGGTAAAGGATATGAAATGATAATGAGATGATAAATGATATGATATGATAATGAGATGATAATGAAATGATATGAAATGATAAATGGTAAATGATATGAAATGATAAATGATAATATGATAATGGTAAATGATATGAAATGATAATGGTAAATGATCTGAAATGATAATGGTAAATGATATGAAATGATAATGAAGATGAAATGATAACGAAATGATAATGGTAAATGATATGAAATGATAATGAAATGATAAATGATAATATGAAATGATAACGAAATGATAATGGTAAATGATATGAAATGATAATGAAATGATAAATGACAATATGAAATGATAACGAAATGATAATGGTAAATGATATGAAATGATAATGAAGATGAAATGATAACGAAATGATAATGGTAAATGATATGAAATGATAATGAAATGATAAATGATAATATGATATGATAATGATAATAAAATGATAAAGAATTGGAATGATATGAAATGATAACAGATCCTAAGGGATATGCAAATGAATGGAAAATGATAGATGATAGGACCTAGATGAAATGATAATGAAGATGAAAGGTGATGATGAAACAAATATCCAAATGTCCTCCACAAATAGTCGAAAGAGACACAACAGCTGTTGATGTTTTTGTTAGCCCTTTCGAAAACTCTGATGCAACTCTAGTATGCAGATATGTACAATGAGCGAGATGAAATGCAACTAAATGAAACCAACCATTTGTTGAGCCTTTTTTTAAGCCTTTCTTGAATCATCATAGAGTGTTTTAAAATGTTGGAAGTATGTACAAGCGTCAGAGGGTAAATTAGCACCAATGATGACCTGAGTACCACTTTCATGATTTTTGATATAGCAAGCGAACACAAGAGTTGAGGTATAATTGAACTGAGATGACCTGAGCATTTCTTGCATGAACAGACAAAGACTAACTACCTTTTGATGCAAATTTGGAACTGTCTTTAATGATAAACTTTGGAAATCATGTTTCGCAACATATTTGCAACAGATGGATAATTAACCTCAAGACAACAGACAAAGAAAAATCATCTTCTTTCCTCGCCAAATCTAGTGAAATACATCATCGAGTGTGCTCCAGAGAGATGAGCAAACAACCATTGTTCAAAATGAAATACTGTTATTCTAAACATTATTCAGATTTTAGATCATCTAGATGAGTCATGATATGGTACTTAGCTGAAAAACTGTTGTGTTTTGGATCAATGATTCGATAACTGTTCATTTGATTTGATTGTTTGTTTGTCCACATGATTGGATTCGATGTCATTATCTAGCTGTTTCGGTAAAACATGAAAGTTGGTTGCCCCCAGTATGTCAACGTTTGCCCCCAATATTGACACAACTTGTTGAAATGAATATGTACAATAATCAAGCCATGGTAAGACATTATCATTCTAGGAAAATGATGATAGCATGATGCTGGTATGGCCCTAAGATGATGAAAAAGATGCATGAAAATGAAGGCTGAGAAGCCAAGTGCAGAACATGAACTAATAGATGGAGAGCTACAAATAGCGTCTGTTTGCCATATTTTCACTATTTATTTTTATTGCATTTTTCTTGTCAATAGACTGCCTGTCGCCAGGTTTTCACCCTATGACTTTTTTTTTGTTTTTGATGTCACTACCGAGATGCCTGTTTTCCAGGTTTTCACCAGGGTAACCATTTTTTCAGGACACTTTTATGCTGTTTTTGTATTTTTTAGGACCTTTTCTGCTGTTTTTGTATTTTTTCAGGACCTTTTCTGCTATTTTTGTATTTTTTTCAGGACCTTTATGGATGATGACTTAAACATAATATTTCTTCAGGTGCATGCCGTTGATGGGTTCTTCAAACAGGTCCCCTTCTGGCGTTGACAGCTTGTATGCTCTTGAACCGTAGACAGCGATAACCACATAAGGACCTAGCCAATTTGGTTCAAACTTTCCTTTCTTTTCTCTGTCTTGTTGATTTCGTGGATTTTCTTTCAAAACCAGATCACCCACCTGAAAGGTACGTGGCTTTACTTTGTGATTATAGCTGCGAGACATCATCTATTGGTATGCTTTCAAATGGTCAGCTGCTCTTTGTCTCTTTTCATCTAGGAGTTCTAGCTCGTGGAGTCGGGACACTCTGTATTCATCATCTGTTGTGAGACCATTTAGTAAAACTCTGAGTGAGGGAATCTCAACTTCTAGAGGTAATATAGCCTCTGCTCCATAGACAAGAGAAAATGGCGTTGCTCCTATTGGTGTGCGGATACTGGTTCTGTAGGCCCATAAGGAGGGATTGAGTTGAACATGCCAATCTTTCCCTGAATCATTCACAATCTTCTTTAAAATTTTTAGTATAGTCTTATTTGAGGCCTCTGCTTGGCCATTCCCTCTTGGATAGTAAGGTGTTGAATATCTGTGCTGAATGTGGAATCTCTCACAAAGTTCATCAACATCTTGATTCTTGAAAGGTCATCCATTATTTGTAATAATGGAGTTGGGAATGCCATACCGACAAATAATATAGTTGAGTATGAACGATGATATCTGTTTTCCAGTAACTTTATTAAGAGGTACTGCCTCAATCCACTTGGTAAAATACTTTGTGGCTGTGATGATGAACTTATGCCCGTTTGATGAGGAAGGATGAATCTTGCCCTCTAGATCTAACACCCATTGAGAGAATGGCTAGGTGGCATAAATGGTTGAAGTTCCTGTGCAGGAGCATGAATGAGATTCCCATGAATCTGGCATTTTGAGCATGTTTTCACAAAAGTGAATGATTCTCTCTCCATTGTAGGCTAGTAGTAACCCATTCTACTCAATTTATTGGCTAAGGTCAGTCCACTCGAATGAGTACCACAAATGCCACTATGAAATTCTTGTAAAGCTTTGTCAGATTCATCGCGTTCAAGACATCGAAGTAAAGTACCATCAAGACCACAGTGATAAAGAGTGTCAGCGATAAGAGTGTAGCGAGAGGATTGGTGGATAAAACTTCGCTTTTGGTTACAGGATAAATCAGGTGGTAAGATGTCATCTTTCAGGTAGGCATAAATCTTGCCATACCAAGGTGAATCAGATCCCACCAAGTGGAAAATGATTTGGCTTTTAGGTGTGTCATAGGCAGGTGCAAATGATTGTTCCACCAGAAACTCATAGCGAGCTTGATTTTCTGGGAGTTGTACCAATGATGCGATCGTAGCCATGGCATTGGCTGCTTTGTTCTCAAGCCTTGGAATTTGTGTGAATTTGATGTCCACAAAGTACTTCTTGAAGTCATCAACCATCTTTTTATATGGTAATAGTTTGTCATCTTTGGTCTGATAATCATCATTGATCTGATAAATGACCAACTGTGAGTCGCCATACACCTATAATTCTGTAATCCTCCATTCCAATGCGATTTTAAGTCTAGTGATTAATGCTTCATATTCGGCTATGTTGTTAGTGCATGGAAACATCAGCCTATATGATCAAGGAATGGTGTGTCCTTGGGGGGTGACGAAAAGTATGCTTGCCCCCGATCCATGTTGAATGAAAGAACCATCAAAATATAGGGACCATGGTTGTTTGGATTTTGCAGTAAAGACATCAACATATGGAAATTCAATGTGCAGGGGATGATCTACTTGCAGTGGTGCTTCAGTTAGTTGATCAGTGATAACTTGTCCTTTGATTGCCTTGCGATCAACATAATGGATATCAAACTCACTCAGAATCATTACCCATTTTGCTAACCTTCCTATCAATGATGCTTTGCTTAACAAATACTTAAGTGGATCAATCTTTGCAACAAGATTGATTGTATGAGTTAACATGTAGTGTCGAAATTTCTGTGAAGCAACGACCACTACTAGGAAAGCCTTCTCAATGAAAGTGTAGTTGAGTTCATGCCCTATCAATGTGCGACTAATATAATAGATTGCACATTCCTTTCCTGTAGAGTCTTCTTGCATGAGCAATGCTCTCAAAGATGTCTCTGTTGCGGCGATATACAAGATCAATGGTTTGTCTAGATTTGGTGGTACTAGAACTGGTGGCTTCATCAGGTACTGCTTGATTTGTTGAAAGGCCATCTCACACTTATCATCCCACTTGAAAGGAACATTCTTATGTAGTATATGTGTGAAAGGTAGACTTTTGTCGGCCAGTTGTGCAATGAACCTTCGTATAGATTGAAGTCATCCCTGTAATGATCTCAACTGACTAATGTTCCTTAGGGGAGGCATTTCCATGATTGCCTGTACCTTGGCAGGATCTACTTCAATTCCTTTTTCTGACACAATGTACCCTAAGAGTTTTCCAAATGTGACCCCAAAAACACATTTCCTGGGATTGAGGCGGACTTTGAATTTCTCCAGTCGTGCAAATATTTTAGACAATATTTCCAGATGTCCTTCTCTGGTGTATGACTTTGCCAATATGTCGTCTACATAATCTTCCATGAATGTATGCATCATGTCATGAAATATTGTAGTCATGGCTCTTTGGTAAGTAGCCCTAGCATTCTTTAGACTAAAAGGCATGACGTTCCAACAGTAAGTTCCCCATGGACATGTGAAAGCTGTTTTCTCCTGGTCTTCTGGTGCAATCTTGATTTGGTTGTAATCAGAAAAACCATCCATTAATGAATACATGGCATGGCCCGCTGTCAGATCAACTATAGTGTCGATGTTTGGTAGTGGGAAGTCATCCTTAGGACATGCTTTATTAAGATCCCTGAAATCTGTGCACACCCTGACGCTTTTATCTGGCTTGGATACAAGAACAATGTTAGAGATCCATTCTGCATAGTCGATTGACCTTGAAGCCCACATCAAGGAGTTTTCTCAGTTCTTCCTTAACCAATAATGCAACATGGGGGTGCATCTTTCTGAGTTTTTGTTTCACATGCTTAACTCCTGATTTGATAGACAAGTGATGCATGATAAGATTAGGATCAAGATCTGGCATGTCCGCATAAGACCAAGCAAAGTTGACTTGATGTACTCTTAGAAACTCCATGAACTCTGGTATTTCTTTCTCTGTCATTGATGCAACTAACTGTAAAATCCTTGGTTGATCTGAGGTTTCAAGATTGACAAAATTTGTAGGCTCAATCAAAATAGGTGACCGCTCATGGTAGTGCTTTGGGAGAGTGTCAATATTCCCATCGTCTGGCGCCTTAAAAAGGTTTTCACCATCCGATACGCTCTTTATTTTATCTTTTTCTTGATCTAATACTGCCAAATTTTGGTTTTCACCATTAGATCTTTCTTTTTTATTTTTATTTTTGTAGCTAGGAGAATTGACACTCTCCCAATCGAAGACTCTATGTCGAGAATTGCTAGTGGACCAATCATTTGTGTCATCTGCGGAAAGGAAGTTGACGATAGATTCGTCACTTGGGAACATAGGTATATCGATAGGTTCGGATGAATCCCAATCAATGAGATCAAGATGGATCAAAGATAACTGGTCGTCAGGTTGGGTGAAATCGGCAATGGTTATGGTCATAACGGAGTTGACCGTAGGATCTGAGGTATGAGGTGGATCAATGATGATACTGTTCTCATGATAATCTTGTTCATTTAAATTTGACTCAGTATCACTAGAATCGTAGTCACCTCATAGTTCAGATTCTTGTGTTTGGGTCCCTGAATCTTGACCTTCGATCAGAATTGGGGCATACTGGTGTATTACATCAACCTCTTTGTCCCTCCAGAACTCATCATTGTAAATGGTATCCCTTTCATATTCAGCAGAGTCTGTGTCAGAGTGATTATCCACATAATTCTGAATTGTTTCCAAACATGCTTCTCTTGAATCTGAACCTTCTTGTAATGTGAAGACAGTACCATGCGGTTGTTTAGATGTTCCTTCTTTAGCATCATAGCCTAATCCAGTTTTCTCTTTTGCAGCAAGTCCTTGAAGGTGAATAGGCTCAACTACTCCTTTTTTTTTTTCCGATAGGACCCTTATCATAGCCCATCTTCTACATGATCGAATATCCTTTGCCATATATATCTGTTGGTAATTTGACATTAAAAACTGCTTCATCTTCATCTTAATAGAGCCAGTTTAAAATTTCTCTATCCTGAGGATCTTCCATGGGGAATTTTTCTTTGATGAATCGTCCATTAAACTTTGTGCTTGGCTTTGTCGGTGGTTGCGTTGATGTTGACACTGTTGATATTTGATGTTGTGTGATAGAAGGTTGTCCATGTGACGGAGGTGATGTAGGTAAATTAGCAAGACAGAGAGAGTACTCCCCGACTCCATGGTCCTTAAATTTCAATTTCTTGTCAAAAATATTGGTCAATTGACTGATTTGTGTATCAATCTTGAGAGAAGTACTAGCTCGAGCTTCTCGATTGTTAGGAACCAAAGTATTTTGACTAGCTTTGATGTTGGCGCAAGTTTGGACATTTGATTTATCAGCTGGTATCGTGATTTCCTGCCCATCATAAGGAAACTTAAGACATTGATGATAGGTGGATGGGACAACTTGCATTTCGTGGATCCAAAGATGACCCAACAAGATGTTGTCTGCAAGATCACTGTCTAACACTTGACAAAAAGTATTTTTGATAACAGGTCCCACTCTGATTGGTAGCATGATTAAACCCTTGGACGCTCTTTCCTGATCATCATAGGCTTTAATGGTGATTTTTCTTCGGGGGTCAATGGAATCCTTAGAAAATCCCAAATCCTGAACTAACTTCATGGTACATATGTTCAAACCAGCACCTCCATCTATTAGAACTCTTCTAACACGAAACTTGTGAATCGTGACTTCTAGGTATAATGATGAATTGTGAGGATGAGTAATGGAAATGTCATCCTTTTCAGAAAATGAAAGGCATGTGGGTGAGGACAAGTGTCCTACCATGGCTTGAAATTGATCCACATCCAAATCAGGGGATACATTTGTTTCAACAAGGGCCTTTTCTAGAATTTCCTTGTGTGCTGGGGAAATTTTTAGGAGTTCCAAGATGGAAATCTGAGCAGGAGTTTTTCAAAGTTGATTAACTAAGTCATATTGATGTTGAGGTGGAGGACCCATGTATTTTTAAGAGGCACCCTTTAAGGCAACTTTAGCTTGTGCCCTGGTCGTTGCATTGACCTCCCTATATTCCATTTCTTTCTTTGACTTTTATAACATTTACCTACTCGTCGTCAGTGTAGATATGATTAATTATCGGATCATCAATATGATTCACACTTTTTCCCGAAGACTCACCTTTTTGATAGTTAGGCAAAGGGTTGCGAAATGCTTGCTGGTTTTCATTTGATTGTTGATGTCCTTCTATTGTGATGGTGCCATTTTTGACTAAGTCTTGAATGGTATTTTTCAAGGCTTGACAGTTATTTGTGCAATGACCTTTGCACCGATGATAGTCACAATAGTATGCCTCATTCCATGATGGAGGCTTCACACTGGGTTCATAGTTTCGTTGAGGTGGCAAGGTAATGACATTTTTAGCCATCAACTCTTTGAATGCAGATTCCAAAGATTGACCTAGTGGAGTGTAAGTTCTTCTACTGGAGAAGAATGAAAACCGTTGCAGATTCATATTCGAGGTATTCCCTAAAGAGTTGTTATTGTGATTGTTTCCTCACAATCCTTGTTTGTTGGTAGTCCCTTGATTGGGAGTAGGATGTTGATTCACATTGTTCCTCGGAGGAGGAGGATTGTTTCCCTGATTTGTAACCGAGTTTACATTGTTGTGGTTGTTGTTGTGAGGAGCACTTGGGGTACTAAGAACAAATGGCTTAGTCGAGACATGATTCGCATCGAAAACACCATCATTCACCACATTCTTGTTGCGAGTCCAAAATTTTGACTTGTCCTGATTGTTATGATGATTGAATGAGCTAGGATTATCCTTGTCAAGTTTTATTATTCCTCTTTTGACCAAAGAACTTTCAATGGTTATTGCATCTTCAATCAATTTCTCAAAAGAAGGAGGACAATGTAAATTCAAATGATAGCTCATTTCTGAATTCAAGCTGTTGATGAAGGTGACCATCTTTTCCTTTTTAGGAACAGGACGTGGATATCTAGCGAACATTCTTCTCCATCTCTAAAGAAAAGTAATAAAAGGTTCACTAGGTTTTTGTGCAACCTTGCAGAGATCTATCATGGTGATTTGGTGTTGGATGTTGTAGGAATATTGTGATATAAACAGATTGATTAATTCCTCAAATTTCTTGACGGGAGGTGTGATTTTTGATAGCCATTCCATAGAATGAGCTCCAAGACTCCTAGGAAACAAACGCATCAGGTAAGTGTCCTCATGAGCGAACTCTAAAGTCATGTTTCAGAAGTCTCTAACATGATCGATTGGATCCGCCTTCCCATTATAACGATCAAATTTTGGAATTTCACAATGTTTGGGGAATGGAATCATGCTGAGACTCCGATCGAAAGGATAAGGACAAATGTCCTCAAGGGTATATTTCTTTGTTGTGGTTCCCCCTTGTAATTCTTTTATTTGTCCTTGAAGTGCCTTAATTTGTTGAGTTAAAGCACTAAGATCAGATAGGGGTGTTTCGTCAAGTTTGCTCTTCAAATTCTCGGTATCAAAGTCATGAGGCAATTTAGCTCCTTGGTCAGCTAGATAGAGGAACTATTTTTCCTTATCGCGTTGCAAGATATTTTCTATGGCTTTGTGAAATTTGGGATCTTGCTCAGCCTCTTTAAGACGTTCTTCATCTCGTTCCTCATCACTATCTATGTGGTTTTTGCTCATGTCTTTGTAATTGTGGAACGAATTTTCTTCTCTGTTATCCATGTCATTGTTGAAAAGTGGATTACGATTTATACTGTAAATAGGATTGCTGCTTTCACCTTCTTCTTGAATGTTTTGGGTATGACCTTGTTGGATTTCGTCCCTCAATTTATTGTGTTGAGATCTTGTAGAGATAGGCATATGATTTTGATTTTTTTTTTCTAAACTTAGATCACAATTCTGATAAGTGCGAAAATGGTGATATCTTGATATGATAAGATGTAAATCCTATGGTATGATCAAAGATGTTCCTAATTTTTGATTGTGGCTTCCAATGCTGAAGGATGTCAGAATCCTGTTGGGGAAGTTGAACCAATAATTAGAAATTTGTTTGAAGGGTGCACTCTTAAGATTTGATCTTTGTTTTCGAAGAAAGTTTTTAAAATCATTGAAGGATTTGACTAGGATGTGATGGATATTCAATAGAAGGTTGTGGTATGTTATCAAACTCAAGAGGTTGGTTAAGATTATGTCATTGAGATAGAGCTAATCTCTAATAATGAGCTCAAGAATCCAAAGGTTCTACAGCGTACTCGTCAGTGAATCCCCTAACAAAGTCTTGGTATCTATGAAGAAATCCACGGTAATGAAGCAAGACGTGTCGACTTTTGTAAAAAATTTCCTTCTTTGCAATGTTTTCTTGTACCCTAAATGTTTCTTGGGTTTCTTGATCCTATTGGAAACTGATTTCTTGACAAATTTTGTTGATTTCCACTTTCTAAGCATGGGAGAGCTATCAGAATTTTACTAGATCTAAGATGTCAGAAATTCAGGTGTGTAAATGATTCAGTTGCTATTTTTCATGTTCATTTCGGATGATTTTTTATCTGGATTAATGTGAATGAAAAAACAACAAATACTCTGAATTAAATGGAATGTAACCAAACATAGATAAAGCAAGCACATCCTATGGTAAAGCTAGGACAATATCCGCTAGTTTCCAAGCGGGTTTCCCCAATTGCATATCGGTAGCGTGTGAATTCAGAAGCTTGGCTGCACGGGCTCCCCCTTATAGTGCACTTTCTTCTCAGGCCAACCAACCTTCCAATGCCCATGAAACTCCCATGGTAGATTGATCACCTCTACTACAGACTGTGAAAGTGTGGATGCCTTCACACCGACCGGTGCTGTGCTAGCAAATAGAAGGTTTTTGGTTTACTAAACAATGGTTCTTAATTCGGGACCCCCGTTCGAGTGGCCATACATGGGGCAAGAGATTAATCACCAATTTAGGTGGCACTCCAACTTGAAGAGGTTAAGCTCAACAGGGTTTATGGGAGTACTACTCTGTCCGTATGACACATCCGCACTCTTAATCTTAGGTTTTCCCTTAAGATTAACATTTATATACCGGTCGGGGGTAGCTTTGCCTTAGCTCCATTACCGGTTTGAGTCGCGTTGGGGTGATGAAATCCCTAGGCAGGCCCAATTTCTAGAGTTAGTAACCATTTCTCTTACACCTCAGATCACACGAATGCGTAAAGGGAGAGGATACTCCGATATACCAAATCATGAGGGTTACACAGGGATAAAGTGGGTCTGGCTTTCTGATCACCTAGTTTGCACAGGGTGAGAGCATAGTCACCTACCACTTTCAAGCACAATCAAGTAGAGTAAACAGATTCATTTTAATGCACCAAATCATAATGATTTACGCTAAGTGAAGATATTGCTTCACAATAAGCATGGGGTTCATTTTAACTACATGATCAAAGTGTGGTGACTATCCTAGATTGATTCATTTTAAACCAGAAAAGATTTTGTTTGCGGAGTGCGTTAGACTCATAATACTATTTTTTTGTTACAACCCAGATGCACCGAAATAGACAGTATATGCACTAAAATAGTCAATAGATGCGCAGGAACAGACCTCAGATGCGCTACAAAAAATTCCTAAATGCGCTAAAACAGTCCTGAAATGCGCGGCTTTAAATAAATGCAAATTTAACTGTGTAAATAATGCAGTACTAATGTGCTAACATCTACCTTATTTGCGCCGAAACAGACCCTAAATGCGCTCAAATAGTCTTGAAATGCGCCACTTTAATTAAGTGCAGATTTAACTCTAAATGAAATGAGACTATATGTGCTAAAACAGTCCTTAAATGCGCTAAATTAACCCTCAGAAGCGCTGAAATAGTCCTCAGATGCGCTGAAATTTTTTGCAAAACAGAAACATTAACTTCCCAGATGCACTGCAAAAAGGTATCGGATGCGCTAAAATGCAAAAATTTTCTGAAAGTCGAACTCCAGAACACAGATACCTGTCAGAACACTCTACAGAAAAAGGTCAAAATCGGGGTAGGGCCCCACGGTGGGCACCATTTTATGTGTGTATGAAAATATGCCTGTTATAAAGGATTGAAAACACAATCAATAAAACATTATATCAAAGAAGCTGAAAGAAAGTAAACAAACTCTTTTATGGCAGATTCTCTGAAGTCATTATATTGCTCTCTATCTCCAGCATTTCGTTGCTTCAAGTTGCTCTCAGATTTCGTATGCCAAGCTCAACGAAATGGACTACTGGAGAATGAGATTTAAACTAAAATGCATACTATGCTAAAATGAAAGATTATGCTATGCTGTTATGAAATTATTGCTAAGATATGAATATTGCTGAAATGCTAAAAGATGCAAAAGCGTAAGCGTGATTGCGTATATGTTCGTATCTAACCAATACTTGGATTTGCACATGTATTTAAAGAGTTTTCCAAAGAATTTGATTGGCTGCCATGATTAACGGTTTAGATCAAGCTTGTCGGGATGAATGGTGAGGGATTTTTGAAAGTTGAGAGAGAAATAGAAGGTTTCCTCTTCACAAATTTTCTCAGTTAGATCCAAAGGAAGGTTGCCATTCGAAGAATGAGTTGAGAATGGATTTCATAATTAAATAAATAAACTTATTTAATTATGTGTGAAGATGAAATTAGAAGTTTACATAATTAAATAAGTAATATTTAATTATGTGTGAAGATGAAATTTAGAAAGTAATTAAATATTAAAAATATTTAATTATGTGTGAGAGGAATTTAGAAAATAATTAAATATTAAAAATATTTAATTATGTGTGAGAGAGGAATTTAGAAGATAATTAAATATTAAAAATATTTAATTATGTGTGAGAGAGAAAAGATATTAAATTAAATATTTATAATATTTAATTTAACTATGAGATGAAGAGGGTGTTTGAAGGAATATTCCATTATTTGAATTCAAATATTCAAATTTAGAATAACATGATAATTAATATAAATAAATTATAAAATTTATTTAATTTAATTAAGAGGAATATGGAAGATGGTAATAATTAAATAAAGTTATTTATTTAATTAAGGTAGAAGAATTATAAAAGTGAACAATTTAAATAAATAATTAAATTTATTTATATGTAGATGACTTTAGAGGATTAATTAAATAATTTATATTTAATTAATTAACAAGCTTGATGACCATTTTTGGACATATACACATATAACCAAATGTATCAGAGGGTGCCACAGTAGGCAGATCTTGTGACTTCATGGATGGGTAAAAGGTTGCATTGTTTTCAAGGTTGTCAAGGCATTCGTTTAAGAACTTATGCATGCTATCATCATCTTCTCCAATGATGTCAACAACACGAGGTGGAAATGCATTAGGAGTTGAAGGAGCATGAGGAAGCTCAAGGTCATTAGGATCACAACCAAAGGTACAATTTGACATGTCCACTAAAGATTTTAATGAAGTCCAAAACTTATTAAAGCAAAAGGCCATGATGACAATGAATGAAAGTAAACTAATATAATAGAAAGAGAATAAAACAAAAATATGGAAAATATGACAGAATGTAGTAACTGAAAATAGGAGTGTAGAAAATACCCAGAAAATGCCATAAATTACAATGCAAAATAGGTAGGAGGACTAAGTCACCCAGTGTTGTGATTTAGTTTCACTGATGATTTTTTTGATATTTTTCAAAAAAACTAAATGAAATTTTATGTCTTTTAGATGCACAAATGCAATTATAGTATGAAAATACAATTTTTTTGTGATTTTCAATGCAAAAATGATGCAAAAATGCAAGCTATTTGAGTTTTTCACTAATGCAATTTTGAAAACCCTAGGATGCAATTTAATCAATGCAATATCTAATGCAATGTAAGTGAAACCTATGATGCACTTAGAATTAGAAATAAATATGTTCAAAGGTCGGGTTCACCAAAATGTGGACAATGATTTTGGATTGCCCACACATTGCTTTGCTCCTTCTAGGGTTTTTCACCTAAAAGGAGAAAGGGGAGGAATGGGGTCCAAAATGCAAATGTCTACACTCAAAGTTAATGTAAATGAGATGAAATATGTCTAATTATGATGTACTAATGCACTGATCTAAAAATAAAATAACTAATGATGCAAAATGTAAGAAATGCAAAGTGTTGGAAAACAGACTGTGATATGCAAGAATGCCTAAAAATGCAAGTAAATGATGAAATAACTGAACAAGACTGAAGAGGTGCACCTGGAATCTAAAATTAGATGTGGGGAGATTTTGGAATCCTAAAAAATTGACTGAAAATGTTGACTAGGACACTTACACTAGGTTGGGCGACTTAGTCCCAGTTTCGGGAAAACTTGTTGGAATAGGAATCTACCAAATGGGTATCCAAAAATGCAAAAACCACTTTTCAGGCCCGACAGTGGGACTAATCCGTTAGTAGTGGTGACTTAGTCCACCTACAATTTTTGAGACTCTCAGGACAAAATCTTGTAGCTTCAGGTCTGCACTTCCTTTTCTGACACGTGTCCGCAATTGATTCTACAGAAAACAGGGTAAAAAGTGTCTCCAAGCTTGAATTAGGGTGATGTTGACTTGATTAAATTTGAAGCCTTCTTGACCACTTTTCAACACCTATTTCTTTGATAAATCTACATACAAAGTCAAACCCTTGATGTTGAAAATATGAATATATGCAATGAAGTGTTCCAATGGATAACTTGATTATGCTTAGAGTGCTTGAATGCTTGAGAATGATTAAGTTAATTGCTTGAGTGAATGATTGAATGAATAGGAGATTGAATGGGGGTTAAAATGAGAGGAAAAACCCTTATTTATACTTGTTCTTACTAAATTTCTCGAAAATAACACATCACAGGCCAACCTCAAGGGTTAGAGGACAAAATCCTTCCAGAATTTTGAAATAATTTTGAGTTTTGTGTCAAAAAGGACTAAGTCACCCCTATTGGCGACTTAGTCCCACTTAAGCAAATTAAGTGGGTGTCGGGAATTAAAGAGCATTAAATGTTGTCCAATGGGAATATCCTCAAAAACACACTTAAAAATGATCGAAAAGTGTATTAATGGGTCATTTAAACATGAGAAAGGGTTGAATTAGTGTTGACAAGTCTAGAAAAGCATGAAAGTGGGTTACAACACTTTACAACACTTTGAAATAAGACTTGGTAAGTAATAAAAAAGGGTTATTTAGGTGAATTATGATGAAAGGGTCCTAGAAAAGTGTGAAAGTGGGTTACAACACTTCACAACACCTTTACAAGGCATCCTAGAAGTCTTAATGATTCACAAGGGTCCAAGACCTAATGTGAATGTGTTGACCACATTACGACATTAAATCTAGGTAAAATCAAGCCAAAGTCCACTAGAAAGACTCAAGTGAGCATAAAAAATGTCAACTATACATTTTTTGGCGACACAAGTACTATCAACAAGGTGGAACACAAGGCCCCCCTCTAAACAATTAGTATTATCAATAGGGTGGAACATAGGGTCCCCCTCTGAACAATCAGTACTATCATCAGGCTGGAACATAGGGTACCCCTCCAAATGACCAGTATTATCAACAGGGCGGAACACAGGGTCCCCCTCCGAACAATTAGTACCACCAACAAGGTGGACCACAGGGTCCCCTTCCGAACCAACAATACCAATTGTAAGGTGTGCCACAAAGCACCCTTATTCAGTCATCCCGTCAACAAGGTGTCCCACTAACGCATCAATAAGGTAGCCTTCATTTTAGTCCTTCCTAGCAGCAAGGTGTGCCACAAAGCACCCTTCCTCAATTGTCCCATCAACAAGGTGTCCCGCTAACACATCGATAGGGTAACCTTCATTTTAGTCCTTACCAACAGTAAGGTGTGCCATAGAGTACCCTTTCTCAGTCATCCCGTCAACAAGGTGTCCCGCTAACACAATAATAGGGTAACCTTCAGTTTAGTCCTTACCAGCAGCAAGGTGTCCCAAATAACACCTTTCTTCAATTGTCCCATCAACAAGGTGTCTCACTAACACATCAACATGGTAACCTTATGTTTAGTCCTTCCCAGTAGCAAGGTGTGCCATAGGGAAATCATCCCAATTGATCCCACCAACAGGGTAATATTTAGTACATTTCATCTCAACAACAAGGAGCTAACCCTCCTTACACCTAGCAAGGACCTAAGCCGCTCTCTGTCTAGAATAGTTATCAAGGTCCTATACCATCACAATACCTGATATATGACCAAAACATGGTAGTGCCACAAGGCTATTATACACATAACTCATAAACAAACGTACCAAAAATGGACATAGAAATGAAATTAGAGGTCGTCACCCAATAGATAGCAGGCATGCAAGATAAAAAACAAAATAAAACCTATACCATCCAAGAAATATACCTATTCCCATTCGATCAATTTGTCACTTCGATACATTTTCCAAACAATTTTGAGATACCCAAGTTTAACAACAAATATAAAGGAAGAGGGGATTCGATAGAGCATATACATAATTTCTCCATATCATGCATGGAAGTATGACATAATGACTCATACCTCATGAGGATATTTCCATGCAGCCTTACGGGCCATGTTATGGAGTGGTTCACCCATTTAACACCAGTAGTCAAAACCTTTGATGAACTGTCTAACAAGTTCATAAGTCACTTCTCCTTCAACATCGAGCAAGATGTCACCATCAAAATCTTATCCATAGTCAGACTGAATCAAGGAGAGTCCTTTACCTCCTACCTACAACAATGGAGACACAAGTCTAGTAGATGTAAGTGGCCCATTCTTGACAAAGAGTTAGTGGACATATTCATTACCAACGTCTTACCTGAGATCAACTATGAACTCATAATGTTATGTCCAATTGACTTTGAAGAAACCATTGAGAAGGGATTAAATATTGAGAGAGCCCTCATTGCAAGGGGAGCCCTCAAAATGAGTAGCTCAAAAGACAATCCCTCTGGTTCAAACGAAAAAACCTAAAGTCTGGGCTAAGAACAAAAGCATCACAAATGATGGAGTAGTTGATGCTAGAACACTATGACATGCACAAAATACATCTCAAAATACACCATAGGTAGCACAAACAAACTATGCCTCGAATGATACACAAAATAGTCAACCTACTTATCCCAAAAAAAATCAAGCGAAAAATTAACAAGCAAATCAAGGAGGTCAACAAAAGCAGTATGACCAACCAAGGAGGCAATTCACAGTATTAGGAGAACCTATTGAGATAGTCATGCAGAAGCTCATACAAAAAAACCTAATCAAGCCTAATGATTGCCCAAATTATGAGGAGCCTAACTTCAAAACACCGTGGTACAACAAAAATGACTTGTGTGAATTTGATGAAATGAAAGGACACACCATGAATAATTGCATGAGACTCAAAAACCTCATCCAAGAATTGACAAACAAAGGGGAGATAGATGTCGAGCATTGTCCTGGGAATAAGGATTTGTAGATATACAACAATCCAATCCAAAACCACTAGAAAAGGAATGATAAAGGAAAAGACCAAGGTTACCATAATGCCAACTATACCTATGGGGACACGATTTTAGGAACTTTATCCCAAGTTGATGACAATAGAGCAAATGAAGACACCATACGAGGGGGAGACAACAACTGTAACATAACTACTAGTCGAGGGATAGTTACAATACAAGGATCCCCTCCTAAACCCACAATCAAGTCATCCAATGACTACAACATTATGGAACAACTAAAGAAAACCATCTCTTTAATATCAATCTTGGAGTTGCTAAAACTATCACCAACACATAGGGAAATACTTGAAAAGGCATTGGAAACGTCAGTCTCTAATGACCTCAATCCTAGTCAGCTCAAAGCCATGGTTGGAAAGATCACAACAAGTAATCATTTAATCTTTTCTGAGAAATATCTACCCCAAATAACATTCCACAACCAATCCCTCTATATAGAGGTTGGTGTTCATAAAACCATGATCAAATGAGTATTGATAGATAATGGTGCAGGTTTAAACATATGTACCTTAAAAAATTTCAAACACCTGGGGTATTCTGATGGTGTGATAAACAAAGGCAAAAGTATCACCATAAGGGCCTACGATGACCTTGAAAGAAATTCTGAAGGAACAGTCAAGCTACTTGTATAGATAGGACTAGTCCTCACAGAAACATGTTAAGTTCTTGATCTAGAATTACCGTATAACCTTCTCCTTGGATGCCCTTGGATCCATGCATTACAAGCAGTACCATCCACTTTTCATGAATGCCTAAAGTTTCCCCATGAAGGAAAAGAGGTAACCCTATATGCAGACCCTGAGCCTTTCCACTTTTGTGCAAAGCTAGAGGAAAAATATAATAAAATCCAACACATTGCTAGCAATGATATAGCCTTCCACTCATTCTCATATGTTGACCCTTCCATGCTACTGTCAACTTCAACCAAAAACACACCAAGTGGGCAACTGAAAACGGAATCCAAGATTGAAGTGCTTGACAAGGGAAATGGAAACTATCATTTTAGCCAAGCATTTTTCATTATGCTTCCACCAACACCCAAAATATATGGAGGGATGAGAGAGATCAAACATGCTTAGAAGGTACAAATGATAGTTGAACCCACATTTTTCACCAGGTGGGGGGACATGAAGGATGAAGAATTCTTCCAAGAGGAATTTTCATCTATGATCTATAAAGAAGACTCAAAAGAGCAAGAAAATCCAAAAGCTATTGATCCTAACAGTATAGGCTATCGAATGTAAAAACACATGGGATATCGAGGAACCGGTGGCCTGGGGATGCACAAATGAGGCTAATGGGAGCCTATAATAGTGGAACAAAGACAAAAGAATATGGGACTAGGTTATAAGCCAAAAGAAGTGGTTACTCCAAAGACCAAATGAACCTCTCATAAGAAACAAAAAACTTTTGCTAACGTTGAGGCATTGGATATCTACCATATAATGGATAATGACTTACCTATAGAAGACCTATTTGACAACTATCAAATTGCTAGGTTCCCTCTCCAAATCCTCAAAACCATTCCCAACATCTACTATCATTTTGGAACTGACTCTAATGAATATGAGTGGGATTCCCCTTCCTTCGTCATCGGATATGATTCCCCTACTTCTAGTAATGATGATCTAGAGACCCAATGGGAAAAAGACACAAATCCATATTGACCCTTTCACCCACTTCCATAAGCTTTGCAGACCAAGATGATAGCCTCCCACTCTGTTACCCACAACTATTAGATTGGGACCAACAACAACCTACACCTATTCTGGATCAATTCCAGAAGGAAATAATGGAGTTCATGGGACTTCGAATAGACATACCAACAAGAGATCACAAAGTAGGGTTCGTCATAGAACTTGAACATGAGGCATAATTTGGTGAGGAGATTGAACCTTCTAGTCACAAAAATGAGAGAACAAAATATAACAATAAACATAAGGTCCCCTAGAGAAAACCACATTGTGGCTCTATTAGATCCAGAAAAGAAGAAAATAAAGGATGCATCTAAAGGTGAAAACCTCCCAGAGGCACCTTTGGATGGAGGGTTCAATCTCCCCATATCAAAATATCAAGAAAGATCAATGCTCTTAGGAAGAAGCATAACCCATAAATGTTGGCACAGTAGAAGACCTGAAGATAAGATACCATGCGACATCACTTGATCCTAAAGAGAAGGAAAATTTCACAGCTTTCATCAATGAGATAAAGCTAAACTTTGCCTAGACCTATGCTAACACGCTTGGACTAGATCCGACATTAGTGGTACATCATTTAGCTGTAGTACTTGAAGCAAAGCCTATCAAGCAAAAACTCAAAAAAATGCATCCTTAGATTGCATTATTGGTAAAGGTAGAGTTAAACAAACTACTAGATGTGGGTTTCATCAGACCCATCGACTATCCACAATGGATATCAAATATAGTACTAGTATCAAAGCCTACTGGGGGCATCAAAATATGCACAGAATTCAGGGACCTGAACAAGGCTTGTCCAAAGGACAACTTCTCATTACCAAGCATAGACATGATTGTGGATCTAACAACAGGGCATGAGATGCTATCCTTAATGGATGGTTTATTCAGATACAACCAGATAAAGATCTCTCTAGATGATCAACACAAAACAAAATTTACTTGTGTGTGGGGAACATTTTGTTGGAATGTAATTCCATTTGGTCTAAAGAATGCAGGAGCGACATATCAAAGAGTAATGACGACCATATTCCATGATATGCTTCACACCATCATGGAGGACTATGTGGATGAAATTCTAGCAAAATCAATTGAAAAGGGAGATCACTTGGCGAACTTGGCAAAGGTTTTTGATTGGATTGAATAGTACAATCTAAGACTCAAACCTAAGAAATATGTGTTCGGAGAAACATCTGAAAAAATGTTAGGGTACATAGTATCAAGAAGGGGGATCGAGGTAGATCCTACAAAGGCAAAAGCTATTCTAGAGATGCCTCCACCAAAAACATTGAAACAACTAAAGAGTTTACATGGAAAGTTGCAGTCCATTAGGAAATTTATCGCACAACTGGCAGAAAAATGTCACCCTTTTACTCATCTCCTACACAAGGATGTCACCTTCAACTGGGATGGAATATGTGACCAAGCATTTTTGCAGGTCAAGGAATACTTACCTACTCCTCCCATACTCATGCCGCCTATTCTAGACAAGGGAATGGTATTATATGTTTCTACCACACAAGTGGCACTGGGAGCTCTCCTAGCACAACTAGATGATGATAATAAAGAAAGGGCAATCTACTACATTAGTAGAACACTGGTGTGCTATGAACTAAACTACTCACCCATAGAAAGAGCATGTCTCTTAGTTGTATTTGCAACACAAAATTTGAGACACTACATCCTGAACATAAAAGTCAAGTTGATTTCCAAGGTAGACCCACTCAAGTACCTATTAGCAAAAGCAACCCTAATAGGTCTAATCGCCAAATGGGTGATGATCTTGAGTGAATTTGATAGAGTATGTCGATAGAAGAGCTATCAAGGGATAAATCATAGCAGAACAATTGGCCAAAGCACCCATAGATGATCACAAACCTCTCAAGATAGACTTTCTAGATGAGAGTATCTTGATGACAAAACAAACAGGGCATTGGAATCTTTACTTTGATGGATCCCACACTCAACATGGCTCTGGAGTAGGTGTTTTATTTCTTACGCCACATGGAGATAGTATACCCAAGGCCTACATGATTGCTTTCCCTTGCACAAACAACATCTCATAATATGAAGCTTTGATCATAGGGCTAAAAATGGCTATTGAATGGAGAATAACAGAGTTGCATGTCTTTAGAGACTCTCAACTAGTAATCCGACAGGTGAATGATGAATACCAGACCAAAGATGACAAATTGATGCTATATAAAAGGATGGTGGACAATTTCAAGGATTACTTTTTCAAAATAAATTTTTAGCAAGTTCCATAGATCAACACCTGACCTAACGAACTCTCAAAAGAAAACCTTCACTCGTAGAACTTCCTGATTTACCATCCTAGGAGATACCCTATACTGTCGTAGTCTAGATGGTATGTTACTCCAGTGTCTTAATGTAGAAGAAGCACAAACAACCTTACAAGAGGTACATGAAGGTGTTTGCGGGTCCCACTCTAGCAAACCTAACCTAGTCCAAAAATTACTCAGAACAGGATACTAGTGGACCTCCATGGAACAAGAATGCAACAATACTCCAAAAAGTGTCGACAATGTCAGCAAAAAAATGATCTTGTTCATGCATCAACACAAGAACTGAGACCCATCATCACACCATGGCCTTTCTTGCAATGGGGATTAGACCTGGTAAGCAAGATATCACCCACCTCATCCAATGGGTACAAATTCATTATCACAACAACAAAATATTTTACTAAATGGATAGAGGTAATTCCATTGAACTATATCACTGACAAACATATATCAAAATTCATTTTGAATTATCTAATCTGCAGGTATGGAATCCCCCAAATGATAATAAAAGACAATGGGACCCCATTCAAGAATCAGGATGTCCAAGAACTCTGTTCCCAATTTTCTATCCAACATAGATTTTCCACACCCTATTACCCCCAAGGAAACAGTCAGGCTGAGAAATTTAACAAAACCATATTGAAAATACTCAAAAAGATTATTAATGAAGTTGGCCAAGATTGACATTTGTAACTAAATCCATCCCTATGGGCTTATCGAACCAACATCTGAACACCTACTAGAGCCACACCATTTTCCTTGGTTTATGGATCAAAGGCTGTCTTACCTATCAAAGTTGAAATCCCCTTATTGCGAGTCTCATTGAAAGGCATGGTTAGCAATGAAGAATACAGGGTAGCCATACTAAATGAATTAAAGCTCCTAGATGAAAAGTGTTTGAGTGCATTAAACCATCTGCAGGTTTATTAGAATTGGCTCAAATGAAACTATGAAAAAAATATTAGGGACAAGAACTTTCAAGTTGATGACTTAGTCCTCAAAGAGAATCAGAAGGTACAACTAAATCAAGACGACAAAGGAAAATTTGAACCCAACTGGTTAGGCCCATTCATCATCACAACAAGCTACGACTCTGGGGCATATCAATTGGCTAATCCTGAAGGAGAACCCTTAGTCGAACTACTGAACAACAACCACCTCAAGAAGTTCTACACATGAAGCATGTCAAAATACCCCAAGCAAGAGGGTAAAAATCCAAAAAAATAGAAAAAAGAAAAGATACAAACAAATCAAAAAGCAAGAAAAATAGTAAAGAGAAATAAATCATTCTCTGAGTGAAAACCACTTTGTGGCACTCCTAGAACAGGTACCGTAGTGAAAACCTGGCAAACAAGCACTATGTTTGAATAAAACTTGCATCATTATCTATCAGTACTATCCACAACATCCATCCATCCATTCCATAATAAAACAATCTATCCAACCATGGATTGTCATTGATAAAGGAAAGAAGTCTTGTCTTCAACTGGGGGCCACTTCCCGAAGCTGGTCATAGATTAGATCCTTGAACGTCACAACATGGTCAAAACAATGAAAATCAAAAACATCTAGAAAACAAGAAAAAATCAAAAACATTTGAAAATATCAAAAATAAAAACATTGTTGGGTTATTCCTTCACTTAAACAGTCTAAGATATCAACCTTTTCTTGAACCTCACAGCTAGTTCAAGTCGATTTCCTACAACATATCCTCTAGACACAAAAGTGGAATATCAATCTAGATTATCAATGTTGTTTATCCAAAAAAAATTTATGCTTTGAGTCAAAAGGTTGAACTACGTGGTCTCTACATGTATAACATGTAGGCAAGAATTATTAGCCCCCGAGATCCTAGGTCAGTCCCCTTAGGTTTCCAACATTCTTTATTTTCAACTTATTCAAAATTTCAAAATCCAAAAAAAACATCTACAAAATCCAAAATCCAAAAACATTCACAAAACAAAAAAACTCAAACCAAGTGAACTACGAGCCTCTGTGTGTACAATGTAGGCAAGGCATATCTTTGATGAGCCCTTGAGGCCCTAGGTTACTCTCTTGAAAATAGTAAAAACAACATCACAAAACTCAAAAAAATAAAAAAGGACCCATCCCATCATCACAATCCACAATAAAGATTCATCCAAAATAAACAAATCGTCACACTCACCCTTTGACAAAACAAACAAAGAAACAGAGCAAACATCAAAAGCTAGAACTTTCAAGCAAACAATCACAAAGTTTTGACTATAAATAGATGGAAACAAATGCCAGAGTATTACCTACATTGTTTGACAACGTACCAACACCATCTTGAGATATGCCTTAACAGATCCGTTCCTACGATAGACATGATCAACATTGGATAATAGACCCACCCCACACAGATATGGCAAGTGATATAACAACATTGTTTTATCTTTTTGTAGTCTTATTTTTATGATTTATTTTGACTCATTCCCAGGATCTCTCGAGGATGTCCATAAGGATTCAAAGAAGGAATGGGGGAAATTGAGCGTCATTTCAATTTCCTATTTCTAAGATATTTTTGTAATATTACCATGGCGAATATTTTCTTTACTGAGTATATGAAAGTTGTATTAAAAATAGTTCATGAAACAGTGGCATTATACCTCTCTGTGTAATTGATCTTAAATGTTTTTAATGCAACCCAACCCTATACTTTAAACAAAGTTTTCGTATGTCTGGTATGAACAAATATACACTTTGTTTGTTGAGTTAAAGTCCACACAATAGATACAAAAGTCACCTTGGTTATTAATACCTTGGTGCATTGTATATGTTTGCTACATCAAATGACATTGTTCAAAACTGTGAAGTCTCCAAGCAAAGTGAAATCAATACTCATCACAACTAACAACATCAAATTTCTATCCATCATCATAATTTTTCTTCTAACTAACATCCACCATGGATATCAATATCATTAGTAGCATATCCATCTCGCATCCACAGTGTCATCAATACATATCATGATGATAATAAACCAATAAAAACATCATGTATCATGAATGGGGCATACATCTATCATAAACATATATCCATCATATATTCATTCATATATTAACACCACATAAACATCATATTTCACAACATCATATGAAAAAAAGTATGATTCATTCATTCATATCATATGCAATCATCCAAGACATCATCACACAACATACATCATTATACATCATCATCACATAAACATAATGAAGCTGAACCAAATAAGGTATATATCATATATATCATCATCAAAAAAGGGAGTACATCATCATTAGTGAAACAAGTATGGTAGGGTAAATACAAAATCATAACATTTATATGAGGCCTCAACCGGTCCGATGAATATATACAAAACACATGTCTACAATATGTCTCAAACCAATAGACAACATAAAGATAAAGTAAAAAAAAAGTAAGACCCCAACGGAACCCTATCGACCACCAAAAGGATCTGGCTATCTCACAGACTAATCACCTACACCACCTACACCTACACCACCACCACCATCACTCACAATACTAGGCTCTCCAAATTGTGGACGTCGAGTAGCCCTCAGTATAGTGGCCTCATATAAGGTTTGATAATAAATGGACATCTGTAGATATCGATCCCGCTCTGCTCTGACACTATCATGCTCTACCCTGAGAGTATCTCTCTCTGCTGTGAGCAACTATACTTGAGCCTCTGCAACATGTTGTCGATCGCTCTCACTATCTTACTCAACCCTCAAAATATCTACCTGAGCCTCCGCAGCATGTCGCCACACTATCTATACATCCTAGCATTAGTCGTCTGAGCTAACAACATATCCCCATCCCTAGATGGTGGAGGGGGAACCAGAACCTATTTGTGACCCCACACCTGAGGTATGTGCTCATCTTGACCACCCTGTTCCCCATCACGTCGGGCCCTATCTAATTTCTCTGTAAGGAACTCAATGTGTTGTTGCTCCCCATGATGACTTGTAATACCCGATCTTCCCACAACAGGATCACCCCCAGGATCAATGAGTCTCAACGGCTTGTGTTGTGCCCACCACTCATCATAATCATGAGAGGTACCTAGATTTGCTAAACCAACTGGCCAACCCCAACCAACTAGGGCAAGTTCTTTGAACTCAACAACAACAATATCTATGTCTAGATGGAGACCCCATACATGAATTTCCTTAGTGGTACGACCAAAAAGAGCCTCATAAGTATCAGGAACTCAACCTTGTCTCTCTCCAAGTTGGCGACATACTCAATCTGGTAAGTAATTCTCTAACAAAGAATAGGAATGACCAATCAACCAACGTGTTTGATGATAGTAAACATGATGACCTAAATCCTCTAGCCAAGCCTCACAACCCATATAAGGTCTCCACACAAAACTGGGCATCTCATCGAAAACTTGACGCTAATAAGGAAGATCTCCAGGTAAGATATAGTGCATGAAATCCCCATAACAATAGGAGTAGGGATCATCAGGAGAATGTTCTTGTATCCCATCCGGTTGAGTAACTGCAATATGCTCCCATGCCTAAACATGTGAAAGCGAAACACCTGCGGACATAGATTTCCCGCCCCGATACACAACCTCGTGCATATCTTTGTGTAGGTGGGTAAGAAGACATGCACCCAAAGCATACCTCATCCCATGCTCAAGCATACTCTCGATACATACACCCCAACCCATGGGAAAATACCCACCTCTCCTATCAAGAACAACTAGTCCTGAGATCAAACCACATAGAACAAGCAAAACATGATTTGCACTACTAGAAAACTTAGATAGATCAATCTCTGACTAGCAAACCTCCAAGTGTCTAGCACCTAACACCCATTGCATGGCACGGGTACTATGTTGAGCATGATATGTGACAAGCTCACCATGAATAGGAAGGCGAAGTATCCTCCACGCATCCTCAAGGGTAACTGTCACCTCTCCTATAGGCAAGTGAAACAAGGATGTCTCAGAATGCCACCTCTCCATGAGTGCGGTCATCATAGCTATGTGAGTCCTGATAGGAGGCATGTAGAAAATGTAACGTACTCTAATGACATCAAGAAAGTCACACTCCAACACACCAAAATAGGAAATAGGATCAAACAGGTGTCGAGGACATCTCTCCCTCCGTTGTAGTGGTTTGAGACCCACCTGTAATCATTATAAACCAGGATATTAGGGTTTCACTCTCAAAAAAGTAAGGTAACACAAAACGACACAAAGCACGATGACAACATTTAGGATGACAAACAACATGTCAAGGTTCAGAGCAAATGCTAAAAGCAAATATAGAAGGAAAAGTTAAATGTAAGGTTTTTAAGCAAATGCTCAATAAACACCAAGCAAAAGCAAAATTTTCTGGCAAGTGCGAGATTTTAGGTCAAGGGTGAGGAAACAAGGGTGAGCTTTTTAATCAAGTGTGAGATTTTAGGTCAAGGGTGAGGTTTTAGACTCTAGAGCAAGCAAAAGTGATGTTTTAGGTCAAGGGCGAGCTTTTAGAGCAAGTGCATGAAACAAAAGCGAAGTTTCTAGTCAAGTGCGAGGTTTTAAGTCAAGTGCAAGGGTTTTAGTATCAAGTGTGAGATTCTAACCTGGAAAAGGCAAGGAAATCGATGCAAGTGCACATAAATCACCAAAACCTCACTATTGACTCAAAGAACTTTGTACATGCATAACGAGAGTGAAACAACATGAAAGCAAATATTGAGAAGGTACATACTAGGCCACCGACGCTTGAAGGCCGTACAAACTCTCGAACAAGCTCAAAATAATGTGGGGCACCCTCAAATGTCGACATTGCTCCTTGAAAATTGACAGAATGGGAGAACTAGAGACAAGAATTAGCTATAGGGTCAAAGCACAAATGAGCCAATTTGAAGCCTAAAATGCCTATATTAAACCTCAAGAAACCCTAATTTCACCTAGGAAACCCTAATTTGTACTTAGGGGACCTTCCTAATTTCAAATTAGAAGCTCACAGAAACATCATAATGAGGAACGAGGGACCTATAGATCTAATTCTTCAAATCTCAACAAATTGGAACTAAAAGAAGATAGTGTCGTGAGCTTGACCTCAAACTCAAAATTTTCGGCCAACCTCTCGAGGGGGAAACATAGAGTCCTACCATCATTTCATTAAATTCTAGGGCACATGGAGTATAATTTTTTTTCAAAAAACTTGATCTTAAAAATAGAATCTTTGAAACAAAGCAACTAGTGCTTTGTATCGAAGAGGGGCAAAATGTAGACATGTAAAATTGACCCAACACCTATCATACACCCTAAACAACATTAAACGAAATCAAACAACATCCCATAACATTTTGTAATGTCTTGAAACATCTCAGAATCAAGCCGTAATGTCTCGAAACATCTCAGAATCAACCCATAATGTCTCAGAACATCTCAAAATCAACCCATAATATCTCAGAACATCTCAGAATCAACCTGTAATGTCTCAGAACATCTCAAAATTAATCCATAATGTCTCGAAGCATCTCAGAATCACCCTGAAACATCTCAAAACATCTCAGAATCACTTTGGAACGTCTCAAAACCATCTCAGAACATCTCAAAATCATCTTGAAACATCTTAGAACATCTTAGAATCATCCTGGAATGTCTGAGAACATCTCAGAATCATCCCAAATCAGCTCACAACATCTAGGAATCATCCTGCAATGTCTCAGAGCATCTCAACATCATTATCATCAAATAGCATTGCATTTTCACATTGACAACATCCAAACCCCTAATTTCTACTGTTAATTGAATAATACAACATTATTTAATTCATTCATTTTTTTCATTATTCTCGACAAAATTAAATAAATTTGATTTATTTAATAAAGTCCATAAACCCTATTTTCCTCTATTAATTGAATAATACGACATTATTTGATTAATTTAGTTTTTCATCATTTTCAAAAAATTAAATAAATTTCATTTATTTAATAGTCCAAAAAACCCTATTTCTACTATTAATTGGATAATATGACATTATTTAATTAATTTACTTTTCACCATTTCGACAAATTAAATAAATTATATTTATTTAATAAAGTCCTAATCTAATCTTATTTCATCCTGATTAGTCAAACAATGCCAATTATTCGATTACATCACTAATTCACCTTATTCCTCTAATTTAATTGAATTATTAAATCATACTAATTTAATTAACACACAAACCCTCCAAAATTTGAATAAATAAATTAGACTATTTGAATCATTTATCAAAAATCAAATCAAACTAATGCAAAATTATTTGCAAAATTCAAACTTGATTTGCACGTTCAACTCCAAAAAGGAATTAATTAATTAAATCAATTAATTCATAATTCCTCACCCACTTTTTGATTGAGCAAATTATGCTTGCTAACTAGGTAATCCAATTTGCTAACTCAACCATCTAATTCCTAACTCAACCATCAAATCCTGACTAATCAATCATATCCTGACTGATCAATCTAATTCTTGACTAGCCAATCTATTCCTCAATTACATAAATTTTGCAATCAACTCTGCACAATCTTCTCATGTCTAAATCCTCTCAACACATTTCAACCATTGATCTTGATCTAGCATTGTTGAATCCTAATCGTTGATTCAAAATCTCATTTCCTATATAACAAACGTCTCTCCTCACAAAAAAGGATCGGAGAATCAACATACCTTATGCAACAAAGTGTTTTCAAGATCATCATTGATAGAGCTTCCTCATTCCTTCGATCAACCAACATCAAGCATCATTCATCAAGCTTTTTCATGAACTATGGAGGCTTCGCGGTGATAAGAACAATCCAACATCAAGAAAATACACTTCGATACAGGATGGTAACACCGTGCAAATTGTTTGCTTTCAATTTGGTAATCATAGATTTCCTAAATGTGTTTTCAATAGCTTAGTTTCATTTTGTATGTGTAGCATTAGATCTTAGATTAATATGTTTGATCTTAGTTTAGATTCTCGTTTCAAGCACATTTTTCTCATTTAACATCTAGTGATTTTCCCCCTCACACACAAATGTTTCACTATGTCTCTCAAATGTGTTACTATGTGAAAAAGTAGGTGTTAGAGTCACTCAAGGACTCAATCCTCTAGGATCATATGCAAAAACCAAAAACAACGTTCTACAAGAGGGAAAAGTAAGAACATGGAATTTCAATGGTGGATGCAAGATATGGCCAATATACAATACTCAAGATTGTAGTGATATATTAGACTTATGTAACCAAAAAATGTCTCAGTTGACTTACTTAGATACAATGTACATATGAAGCATTGCTTATATATACAAGTGTGATTATGTATCAACATTAAATGGCTGTGTCACAATTAAATGACATGGGCAAATTAAAAAACCTAAGACACAAGCATTAAATAAAATCCAACTAGATAAGATACCCTAATCAATGCTAACTAGACCCCTAATTAATGCTAAATAGAAAGATACCCTCCTAGGAACTAAGTGGACTTAACAATGTAAATAGGACCTAGATAAGACTAGATAGGAGAAACACCTATTTACACCAACACCCCCCTTAAGTACAACTTAGGGAGTCAATTATTATGCAAGTGACACAAAGATGGGTCTCGGCTACAAGGCCATGTTAGGTAATCATGTACATATGCAATGTAATCTCTCAAAAATAGAGAAAAGGAGAAAACCCAGTAGGTCAAAACTCCTCCCAAAAAGAGAGATAAAATACAAAATACTCTCAATGATGCGTGAGAGGTAAAAACCCCATATAAGGAAAATGACCCCCCCGTAAGAGACAAGAAGAGAGACCATGCAACCCCCCCTCAATAATGAGTCTCTTGCTACAATAGAAGCTCAACATTGAATGCTAAAGATGATCTAATCTCACTAAACAATGTTCTTCCCCATAGGAAGAAACAAAACCAAGATGACAGGTAGTAATTATTTCCATCCTGGAAAGGAACATGAGGGAAGAAGAATGATATGTGATGTCTTGGAACGATGCTTAAGTTTCTCTATGTTGATGCCAAAATCTAAAAAATCCAAACATGCATTCTAGGTTACACAATTGAAGATGTCAATCCAAAACTCCTAGAGATAGATATAGAACATACTCCAAAGACAAAGATGCCTCCTCTAAAGAAGCCTCCTCAAAATGCTATCCAAAAGTATCCACACTCATATCAAGCTACAAAGAGTGATCATATAGAGAATGAACAAGAGGGTCAGCGGATTCCCTCACAACAACTGAAGAAGAATCATCTCCATAAAAGAGAAGATGTATGCAATCAATAGTGTATCTCAAATTTGAAATATGAGATTCAAAAAACAACCCACCAATGTTTGTCAAGTATGCATCCCAAGTAGATATAGCTAGAAGGAAATGTAGATCTTGCTACAATGAATCACAACAGGCCAAACTTGTGCCAATATGAGCATCATCAAATGCAATAGAAGATGGAGGAGATAAAATTCAAGGCTCAAGAATGGGATTGGATGTAAGTACACCCAACTTCAAGAAGATAAATTTCTCCTCTAAACCAAGATTCACACTAGAAGTGTGATCAATAGCTGAAGGAACAATGTCACCATCAAAAGAAAAATTTTCTAAGGTATATAATCAAGATGGAAGCTCAACCATCCCAGTATCAATAATCTATCTACTCTCCAAGCCATGGATTATGAATGAATCAGGAGTGAACTCCACAGTCCTCCCATCTCCACCATGTGTAATCTAATATATGGAAATAAGATTGTTCATCAAATGAGGAACACACAAAAAATCTTGGAAAGTGTTTTCCACAAAACTAATTGACCCATTTCCCAAGTACACTCATGTATGTATTGTTTCCCATCAAAATAGGAGACATAGTATAAGGCTCAAAAGAAGAGAATATAGGCCGTGAAGATGCCATATGATGAGATTCTCTTGAATCTAGAAGCCATATCCGTGATCTAGGACCCGAAAAAAGCATAAAGAACATGTTCTTTATTTCCTAATGTAGAAGCCAAACCAACTTTTCCTTTATTAGACTACTTTGAAGAAGAATAAGGTGGTGACTCCTACATTCTAGAAGGAAAATCAATATGATTATTTTTGAGAAAATGCTTCAACTCATCAATGTCCTTCTTGTAAAAAGAATGTTCATCATGCCCAAACTTCTTGCAATACGAACAAGTAGACTTCTTCTTATATGATTTGTTTGAGGAAGAGTATTTATTCTTTCGTTTATCTAAATGTGCATTGTTCTTTGATTTCTTCTGCTTCTCATTAGTAGTATATAAACTTTCACCTAACTAGCCAACAATGTCTAAGATTTAGAAGACTTGATGAAACCCATCAAGATAAGCTTTTGTTTCTCATGTATCAACATCTCAAAAAATGATGCAAATTATGGTGTAGTATATGTAGACCCCATAGTTAACCTATGAGTATGAAAGATAGAAACAAAAGCAACATAATCAAGACTAAGTTTTTTTAATGAATTGTAGACCAATTGAATGTCCTTCTTATCAATACCACATGCTTTACATTTCTCCCTCAGATCATTAACCCTAGTGATGTAGTCCTAGATGTTGTCAAATTTCTTAAGATCAAGGCTCATTAATTCATTATCAAGTTGATATCCTCTAACTTCATCTATAGAACCATATAATGTTTTCAATTTGTTTCAATCCTCATGATAATTCTTGCATGATTCAATTTGGAACAATAAATCTTGAGAAACTAGTTTACGAAGACATCAAAGAACTTTGGTATGTTCAATCATCCATTTTATCTTTTTCTCATTATCTGTAGGTTCATGCACCTTATTTTCAACATATAGAGAGTGACCTTCATTCATTAGTATACTCCATGCATGTTGATGCCATGTTGAATAGTTATATGATGTTAGCAAAGGAACCTTAGAATCATCCATGAAAATGAGAGAGTACAAGCAAACAAATAAAAAAATGCACTGAGAGAACCCCCAACCAATCAATCAATAATCCCCCAATAATAGGTGAGGCACTTCGTATGTAGTGCGACTACATTGTCGAAAATGTGTTCCAGATTTTCAATGCCAAGATGGATCATAGATGGAAAAATTACAACAATATCTCATAAAAATGAAGGCAACCTCTCCAAATATGATCGATACTAAAAATGAAGCCTTCCCAAGTGGACAAAACTTCTCCAAAACTTAGTATGTCTAAGTAATCAATCAGAATGCAAAATTGCAAAAATCTAAATAAAAAAGTGCCTTGAGCTAAATCTAGGAAAAGTGCATGAATAGAAATGTAGAGCTCCTCAATACCTTCCCGATGTTGTAAGAACCACAAAAATTGGAGATCGTGGCAAAAATTTATGAGCTCGAGAGTCCAAAAAAGAAAATAGGACTTTGAACAACAATAAAATTTACTTGAGGGAAAATCTTAAAAAAAGGCTTGCACCACTGTGAAGTGCTCAACACTAGCTTTTCGTTGATATCTCACTTGTAAATTTTTGACACCCTGGTGGAATGTTATGGCTCAGAGAAAAATTGCCCTATTAGGGCCTTCGGGGGACCAAATAAGCACTTGGGGCTAAAAAAACTCAACACTTGGGTGATATATATATATACGAGTTCCACCATCGGGGGCGATGGTGCCACCCAGGTGGTAGTGGCTGAAAAAGCAACGGCTAATGTCATGCCACTTGGGTGCTAAGCCCCTCACACAACCTTATGACTGTCGACAGAAGGCCCTTGGAATCGGGTGGCAAAAATAAATTTAAAACTATGAATTTTTCATTTAAAAAATGTTGACAATTGTACCGTGATGTGATTGCGTCAACAGTGATTTGACCTTTTCATATGCAAATAGAGAAATGATGTAGCTTACGTAGACCTTGGAATATTCACCCAAATATGTCGACATTTGACAACGCCTATAGATTGCGACAAGTAAAAAAGGGTATGGTTCATATGGATCCATACTATACAGATTGAAAAATTTAGATTTTACCAAACCTTTCGAAAATGGCTCCATTTTTTTTTCCCAAATATGAAGTGTTTTATATGAAAATAGGGTTTTTGGGACTTTTGGACTCAACCATGAGGTCTTTTTCACCCCAATATGCACCTTGTAAAAGCTCGAGCTTGAGTCATCCTTAGATTTGAGAAGGGGTTTTACAAAATTGAAGCTTTGATACCATGTTAGAGTCACTCAAGGACTCAAGCCTCCATAATCATCTACAAAAACCAAAAACAACCTTCTACAAGAGGGAAAAGAAAGAACATGAAATGGAAATAATGGATGCAAGATATGGCCAATATGTAATACTCAAGATTGTAGTGATATATTGAACTTACACAGCTAAAAAATATCTTAGCTAGCTTTCTAGAATACAATGTACATATGAAGCCTTACTTATATAGGCAAGGGTGATGATGTAGCAACATTAAATGGTTGTGTCATAATTAAATGATATGAGCCAATATTAAATAACCTAAGACACAAGCATTAAATAAAAGCCAACTAGATAGATAAGTGACAACTAATGCTTAACTATAAAGATTCCCCCTAATTAATGCTAACTAGAAAGATACCCTACTAGGACCTAAGTGGACTTAATAATGTAAATAGGACCTAGATAAGACTAGATGGGAAAAACACCTATTTACACCAACAATAGGTTTTAGACTAATAGAACAATTTTAACAGGTCTTGGATCAGATGCAAGGAAGTACTATAAAATGTGCCACTTTGTAAATTAAATGCAACAAAGGATTATAAAATGTGCCACAATAGCAACATATGTGGTATAGTAGCTGTCTCATGCATAATTTTGCGATTGTGACTAAAATTTGTAGGTGTTTGACTATTTTTGACTATTTTTGATTGATTTTGACAATTTATTAGACCAATTTTGACTTGTTTTGATTGGTAAGAGATAAAAATATTAGAAAAGTAACAAATAACTCCAAGTAATGGTATGATTGGTATTCATTGGTCTTCACAGTAAAAACACACCAAGAAGTACAACCTAGCTAATATTAATAGTGTGTCTCTCTAGTGTGGGCCCAAGCAATAAAATACAATAGAATTATGTTGAAGCATACACTCTCAAAGGGAATAGCTAGGTCTCCATTTGAACAAGGGATCACCTTCCTCCTTCCCTTGAAGGTTTTTAAGCCTCCAAATAAATTATATCTCTCCTCAGGATGGTATATGTTGAATAACCTTAGGCATGATACTGTATCTTGCACCACAACTAGATTAATAGTCATCGATTTTAGCTCTCTAAAAACAATGTTCATAGTGGTTTCAAGAATAGTGAATCCATATAAAATTCTCGTGATGAGGGGTCTCGCCTTATATCCTCACCAAAAAAGTCCCAACAAACCGAGGGTTTTGCAGCTTGGCTTGAATGATGTTGGCCAAACTTTGAGGTACAAATTTTGTTCTCTCCCCTTTATATACCCCATCGATAAATGTGGTTGAGTTTGCTCTTAGGGTGATGAAATCCCCAAGTAGGCCTTCTACTATAAAATAAAAAGAATATACTAGCATCTTTGATTCTCACGCTTGCATGAAGCATAAGAGAAGATCATACTTTATAACACTCCTTAGGTGTACTTAAAAATGTAAACTAAGAGTATTTTTGATCTCCAAACTCACACAAAGTGCAAGGAGAGAATACACACTAGAAGATTACCAAACATAAAAAATATCATTAATTAGAGTCCAAACAAAGTGTCAACTATTATATAAATCAAAAGAAATTGAAATTTTCCTTGCATTAGATTCATCAATAGTCTTGTTTTACCAGTCTTCTCCCAATGATTTCCAAGATGCATAGATATGTTAGTTCCAAAAACTTGAGAAAACATTATGGTTCAAAAATCAAAATAATAGAATTAGGTGTGTCCGTGTAAATTTCAAAAGGGTCACTATAAATATCAAAAGCATCGATTCACCTTGAATTACGTCAATTTAGCTGTTAGATGCATCACTATAGATTTAAGATGTATAATTATGAATATCAAATGCATCGATCCACAATCATTTTTGGCTCAATATTATCAAATACATCACTTTGTGGAAAAATATACTTGTTGATAGAGAAAACATAGAAGGTCAAATACAAGCTTGTAGCATCAAATACAACACTATAACATCAATTGTGATATTCTGCATATTAAATATTTTGATCTAGGTTCAATTGCACTATTGTAACTTGTAACTTGAAAACTTCAATAAATTCAATTGAAATATTAAATCAGGGATATGGGTCCTACTAGGCATGCCATAATGTGAATAGGTAAAAAGTGATTCTGATGAACTAAATTCAAATAATAGGAATATGATTACAATATTCAATAAACCCAATTCAATTGATCAAAATTACCTAATCTCAATGAAGCATGTGCACATCAAAATGAAAGTAATAATAATGTAAATAAATCAATCTAATCTACTTTACCTTGACCGAAAGTGCCTAGCCTTACTCCATTATAAAGTGTAAGATTATGCTATTATGATGATATGTGGATTGCTCATAAAACCTTAGCATAACCTTGCTAAGAAAAGAAAGATAAATGGTGTTTAATATGGATGCAATATTTTCCAAATTCAAGGAGGGATTGAATGATCAAACGATGGATGATTTATAGATTTCAAGGATATTGGATCAATGGGGTGAGATGTGTAATGAGATCAATGGATGAATATTTTTGAGACATTAGGAGGAATGTGGATAAGGTTGCATGGAGATATGAAGTGGAGTGAGTGAGAGTGAACTAAGGTTGAATTTAATTCCACTCGCTAAGTTTAGCAAAGATAACTAAATTTACCTTTGGTCTTTAAATTTAGGATTAGAAGAATAAAGGTAGGATTTTCTATTATTAGGAAATAAATAATATAATGATTTTCTTTATTTTAGAGGAATGTGTAAACTAAATAAATTAAAATAATTTATTTAATTTTGGAAGAATAATTAGCTAATTAAATATTTTTAAAAAATATTTAATTATGTGGAGATGAGAGGAAAGTGTGATTTAATTAAATAATTAAAAAATATTTAATTATCTAGATAGAAGAAATAGTTTGAAATTAATTAATTAATTAAAAATTATTTAATTAAAGTGGATGAGGAAAATGATTAATTCATTAGATAATTAAAAATTATTTAACTAAAGGTGATGAATGAAAATGATGAATTAATTGAATTATTAAAAAATATTTAATCAATAGTGATGAAACAGGTGATGATTGATGATGACAAGAAATGATAAATTTAGAAAAAATGCATTAGACATTTTTAGGTGTCTAAAGATAGTTTAAGGTTTGGGACCAACCCATGATTGGGAAACCACATGTCCATAATGTGGTTCACTTACTGTGTTGATTTGGTGGGATGAAAACTTCGCCCTTAACATCAACTTGTGTCATTCACTAATAGTCCAAGATTTTGGTGTATTTGATGCTTAGCTTGGAATCAAAGAAAAATATTTTTCCATCCTATAGTGTATTTAAATTATGCATGGTTTCTCATGATGGAGACATAATATCTTAGATGTGAACAAAGGAAATGATAAATTGAGGGCTTGAGAACTAAATATTTAGACACAACAAGGGAATTTATGGCTAAGGGAGGTAAAGAAAATAAGAAAATGATAGATGATGAAAAGGAAGAGTTATTCCCAACAATGTTTAGGAATATTGACCAAGGCCAAAGAGAGTCAAATGAACTAATAAGGAATTTGGTAGAACAATTAAGCAAGTGAAATATCTAAGGGAAGTCAGAGTAACAAGAGACACTCTTTTAAAATCCTCAATCCCAATATTTTTGCAAGAGGATGAAGCAAAAAGAGTCCCCATCACTCCACATAAAGAATCCTATAAAGAAGAAGAAGATAGACTAATGGATAAATACCAAAATTGATTAGAAGCTATGAGGAAAGCCCTAACTTTTTAAAAGTATGTTAAATTGCTAATGAAAAGCCCCTTCTACAAGTAAGGATCAAGGAATACATAAAAAATAGAAAACAAAGAGCTAAGGAATAATTTGAACATGCTTTATAAACCTAATTTTGATTTAAGTGACAAGACAACAATAAGGGCTTGGTTAGAAAAATTATAGACTTACCTTAGTCTCAACCTCATGAAGAAGAAATATGCAATCAATTTTTACTCTTTACATTTAAAAGGTGTTGCATATGACTAGTGGAACCATGGATACATCACACAAGGTCATGATTGAATAATAACATTTGAGATTTTTTCGAAAGAGTTATTAATATATTTGATCTCAAAGATGAAGAAGAATAGTTTGGGAAACTCTCAAAGATTAGGAAATAGACTACAATGAATTTTTATGTAGAAAATTTATAGAAAATTGTTGTTCTAATGATGGAAATGTTTTTGATTAGTTAAGCAGGGGAAGGGCCTTGATCCCGTGGTACAAAGGAAAAACAACAAACAGAGAAATAGACTAGGAAAAACAACACTAGCCACCACTAGGCTTAAAAGGCACGCAGGCCAATAAACCAGAATTGCAACCATAAAACCATTATCAACATAATAAAAAACAAAATACCCATATTAATCCACAAAATGGTATGCAGACCATTTATGAGATTAACCAAAGTCCAGTAGGTATGAAACCATAACAAAGCTATCAAGAAATAGTAGTCCAGGACAATACTCCTAAGCACCGAAAATTTTAGAGCACTCATTTGACCAAAGCAAAAAACACACTTTCCTTTCCGCCTTTATAGGAGAAAGCATATCCCAAAAGCAAAACCACCCAAATAGCAACACTTTAAGAACACCGACCCTTCAAATGGAACACCAAATCTGGACCTAAATCAAGAGCATAGCCAACAAAATAGGCCTGTAGGCCACCCATCAGGCTGTAAGAACAACAACATTTAAGAACAACCACCCCTCGGGTGGCCAAGACAACCTGAACATCAAGGCCTCCATGAACCAACAACTTCCAAACAATAACATCATTAAAACAATAGCTCTTGAATAATCACAAATCCAACACAACCAAACTCCCTACCACTAATCGGGAATCGATGAGCAAAACAAAGCACTGAGGAGCCAACGCTAACTTAAAGCATTACTCTTCCCAAAACACCATCTCAAACTCTACCTTAATAAGAATGAGCTCCCCTCTATAAGAGAGGATGAAGTGAGGATCAAAACTACAAGAGCCATCAATCTCCTGCACAAACATGCTCCACCTCAAAAGGAACTAGTAGAAAGAAAGGGAACAACCCACTGCAGCAAAAACAACCGTCTCCACCTCTATAGGAGAGGGCTCCACCTCGATAGGAGAAATCTCCACCTCCATAGGAGACCCCAACTGTAAAACCAAGTAGGAAGTCAACACTCTGGTAGTAAGAAAACACACCTCATCCCATGGAAACACGAGCATCAGGTACAATAAGGAAGCAATAAGAGGCTATTCAACAACCACCAAAGAGAAAGCACACCTCAACGACCTCAGAGCCATTGAGATGAATATGGAATGAATCCCCAACAAAAGAGGAGCATCCCAAACATCATAGAGGACCACAAATGAATCCTCACAAACTAGGTTCAACCATTTCTCAACATCCTTGAAGAACATTAGCAACCCATTGAAGACCACAGACAAGAAAGAAGAGATTCTTGAAACGAGGGGGTCCACAACATCCATGAGCACCATCTGCAAACTTGCTACAAAGGGGACCTCAAAGGAGACCTTATACCTCAAGATCAACATGACCAAAGTAGCTTTAGAAATAAAACCATTTGAAGCCAACACAAGTACCTCTTTAAAACAACCCCAAACCTCGGTGACCAAAGTTAGAAGGACAACCAAAACCATGAAAGAAGAACCAGAGCACAAAACACCCACCTACAATAACAAAATACAAAGCATTAAAATCCTGTAAACACCCACAAGACCAAAATCCATAAACTGGACAAAAACAACCATAAGCAAGAGCAAGAAAAGGACCACACAAAGCAACCCAAAAATAGAAGCACACATCCCTAACAAAGCAATGAATCAGGCAAAAGGAAGGGAAGAAAACCACAAAACCACAAGAGGGCTCCAAAGAGAACACATACAAAAATGAAAAACAACCGTCCTACCTTCAACAGTCAGGTAAGCAACAAGATACAAAGAGGAAATAACCAAAAAACTAGCCAAAGAGTCCACCAATGACCTCAAAATAGCAACCACCAACATAAACTCAAACAAAACATTGCAACCCGCAAAAGAACACCATAATTGAGCAAAGACATAGGAGTGAAGGGGAAAGATGCAAAACCCTTTAAGGGATAGACTCAACACAAAGAACCCACTAGCCCTAATAAGATCCAACAAAATATAGTTTGTGGTACTGCAAAGCTCCACAGGAGCAACGATAAGGCACACAATCAAGCCACCTTCACCAAGGATAAGCTTAGACAAGAGGTTCACTAGAGCCAAGCTAATGATCGCAACACCAACGCAACCAAGAGAGGCCAAGTCCTCAAAGCAGAAAAAAATATGAACCACCATCACTTGAACTGGAGAAACTTCACAACTTGCACCAAAACCCCTGAGCGACATCCAAGAAAGGTTAGAGATCCTCCGTAGGCCACCAGAAGGAAGAACCACCAAGATTGGGAGCTGAGCAACCACAAACCGAGCCCTACGCATATCAGAAATTTCTGAAAAACTAGGAAACTACTAGAAAAGAACCAAACCAGGAGCCACCACAACAGGTTGGAGCATCCAAACCCCACATTGTCAAAACACATCATCCTCATCCTTAGATTCAGAGCCTCCATCACTAGAATCACCCAAGGAATTCGAAATCCCTCTCCCGCTCTTCGCCATGTGTTGTGATGGAAATGTTAGCAAAAAGGATAACATTTATTTTTATTGAAGGAATCTTGGAACCAATAAAATTTCTTGCTAGGGATTTTTCTCTGCTGACATTGAAGGAAGCTAAGAAAAGAGTTCAAGCTCTAGAGCCATCTATACTAAACAATAAATTTCCTCATTGTTCTTGGACACCCCCCTTTGGGTAGCATAAGGGAAAATTCTAGGGAAAAGGATTATTTTCACCTCCTCAAAGGACCACTCCTTTGGTCACTACAAAGAAAGTAGATGATGAATCTCATAATGATATCAAGAGAAAAAATCAAGTTTTACTTCTAGAGAATCATGGACTCTAGGTTATAAGTGCTTTAGTAAGGTTCAAGTGAACTACATTGAGGTAACTGTAGACACCTAACATTATCTAGTGATGCAGAGCAGGGAGGAAAATCCTTCAAACAATCACAACTTGACCAAACTCAATTTTTTTTTCTTGTTCATCCATTTCTGACTCACCATTCCCTTCACAAAGCACTTGGTTCCACAAAGCTACAAAACACCCAAAATTGGAATTAAGGCTCAAAAATCTTATTGAACCCTCAAAACACCTTGAACAACATAAAAATGACTATTTCAAGCCAAGGAAGGTTTCCTATAACACTAATCTCTCACTTTTCCAAACGCTTATTCACAATAGGCTTATTTGCTTGTAACATTCCCAATGGCAAGAATCAGGCACAAATTTCCAAATATATTGAATCTCCCAAAATAGAACATAGATTCAAGGACCCATTTGGGCCTCTTCAAACATATCAGGAAACTAAATATGATTGTTTTGAAAAGTATCTCCCTAAATTTGACTGTCTTGCAGCAACAAGCCAAATAAGGCTTATTTTCCAAAGCAACACCCACTCAATCTCTCTCTCAACCCAAAATTCCAATTGAAAACTCACAAAAAGGTTACAAAAACACTAAATCAACAACTTTTAAAAGGGAAATGCTCACAAATTCCCCCTAAACACTAAACCCTTGCTTTAGGCTTATTTTGGCTTGCACAAGAGAGGGTTTGTTGAAGCTACAACCCTAAGTCTTCTCTCTACAAACCAGGGCTTCAAACACATCCAATATTCCCTACACAATCTTTTCCCACAAGTACTTGACCAATTTCAGAGGCCTTTATACAAACCCTAGCATCTAGCCATCCAATTAAGCTAAAAAAACTCATGAAATTCTAACTAGGGTAGCATCAAAACTCCTTCAAACTCTACTCCTTGCTCCAAAATCATACTTTAACATTGAAACCTACCCTAAATTACCCATTCCACAAATTTACAACCTATTCTACCAGTGGAATGGGTCAACCATGCATTTTCTTAAACTTCAAACCTTCAAAATTGAGTTTACAGACCTGTTCTTAGAAAAATGTCAATAAATCCCTTCAAACTCTATGAAAAATCTTCAAACCAAAACAAAATTAAAGCTACTTCAAATATCCATCAATTAAAATTCACTTGAGATCCAAAAAAAACTGTACAGGGCTGTACAATGGCCTAGAGCAACAAGTTTTACTTGAAAACACAAAAAATAGAAGGTTTCTTTATTGCTTTTCACCAAACATGAACATCAGAACTTATCTTTGACCCATACACCATGAATTTAAACCTCATACAACCAAAATCAACCACCATAACTGACCAACATTTGAACTCCAAGACCATTGGTCTTCCACATTTTGCATTTTTGCACATTTGAACATGACAACATTTTGACAATATTGCAAAATATGACAATATGAACTCAAATGACTCCAATCACATCACACATGGTCTATTATGACCTTATTGGACTAAATAAAACTCAAATCACCTAAAACCTATCACATGACCACATTTACAAAAATGGACTTGACATGGTGCCCCTGCACCATCTAGTCACATCACACATTCATAATTCACCTAGTTCCATCATTTTCTTTATTATCTCTTTATTTCTCAATTTTAATTAAATAATTTTCAATTATTTGATTAAATTCATTACTTTCCTCTATTAGTTGAATAATTGACATTATTTGATTAATTCATCATTTTTCATCATTTTCTCTCTTTTCATATCAATTAAATAATTTTGAATTATTTAATTAAATTATAATTTCTATCTCCCACTTTGATTAAATAATTTCTGATTATTTAATTAAATATTAATTTTCCTCTCCCACATGATTAAATAATTTTTAATTATTTAACTAAATCTTAATTTTCCTCCCACCTCACAATTAAATATTTTTTTAATTATTTAATTACTAATTTTCCTCCAACTTGCACATGGCATATTCCATTTTCAAAAAGGGAATATTCTTTTTCAAAATTTCCCTCCAAAATATCTTTAACCAATTTCCTTGAAATTAGAGATATTTTGAGTTCTCATTCATTTTAATTCCTTGATCTCCTTGTTTTAATCTCAACCATCAATCTTCATCTTCAATCTCCATCGTTGATCAAATATATGCATTTCTATAAAAGAAGCCTTCATCTCCATCAAAATCATTCACAATTCTCATAAGGAATTCATGACCTTTTTGAGAGCAATCTTGAGTAGTTGAGTATAATTATGTGAATCAAGATCATCAATCCAAGCTTTTGCAATATGGGTTATGCATAATAGAGCAATCCATATATCAATGGATCATAATCCAACAATGAGATTATAGGTTTGTAATGTTTTTTGTATCTTTTGAATTAAATTATCAATTTAGTTTTGTTATTTTTCAAATATTACTTTCTAATTTTATTGATGGGTTTAGTCTTGTGGGTTTTTGATGTGTCTTAACTCCAATTGTTTAACTGTATCTTTTGATTAACACCCATATTTTCCCCTATGATATTTTGACATGTCTGATAGGATCCACTTCCCGAAATTGGTGTCTTTTCTTAGTTTTGTTGACTTACAGGTTACAAGGACACTTTTGTAGTAGAGAGATGCTTTCGTTTTCCATGCAACAACACTTTTGTCATTCTTTGATGCTATTGATCTATTATAACAATGAATTTATTATATTTTGATGATTTTGTCTGATGCTTTTGTCTATGTGAACTATGTAGGTTACAATGATGCTTCTATTGTGACATGCCACTTATGTTATGACTCGACGTGTTTGAGGTAAAGTGACGCTTATGATTTTAATACAGTGACACATCCATTTTTGTAAGTTTTAATTACCTAACCCTAATGTGTGCTTGGTTCCTTTGATTTTTTTGGACTAATACATTTGTGCAACTTGTGGAAAATGTTGGGAGTGTATGCAAGCTAAAATGGTCACCTAGACTTTGGGCCCCATTTATTTAATTTGTCAACATCAGCTTTCTGAATCAATGATTGTCGCATTTTCAAATCAAATTTCTTAATCAATTCATAACTATTTCAAATGTTTCAATTTTCCCTAAGGTTTGAATGCTTCATTAATTTTATTTAATCAAAATAAATCCCTTTTAATAAATAAAATAATGTTATTTAATTGAAGTTAATATTACTTAAATAAAATGATGCTATTTAATTAAATCTATTTTTAATTAAATAATTTTATTTTATTTTAATATCCATTTCTAAATTACATAATCTTATTTTATTTTATTAAAAGAGATATTATCATCTTAAATAAAATAAAATAAATGAAATATCCTCTCAAGAATATCCTGTGATGAAAAAAAGGAAACAAATCAGTTAAAAGGGAAATAAACTAAAAAAAGAATTTCCAATCAAGATTTGTTTCTATTTTTCTATTTATCCCACATTGCTTCTGAATTTGCCTTCAATTCCACTTTTGCCTATAAAATGAGCCCTCTCATTCTCATTTAAAAAAAATCACGAATTTTTACATCAGACTTATGCTACAAATTTTCTTGAATTTTATCATTTGAGATTACACATTAGTTTGATTTTATAAGCATCTTAGTTTTAGAGCATATAGTTTAATATTACATTTTAGTTTAATCTTCATAGTAGATTAATTTGCAAAGTAGTTCATTTATGGCATTGCATGTAGATCAATTTTCATTTCAATAAATTAGTTTTGTTTATTGCATTTTACAGTCATTTAGATTAGTTTTCATTGTTGCATTGCAAGAACAAGATTCATGGAGATTGGCATTCTTGCTTCTCCTCTTTGAATCTCTCATTCCGAGACTGTATTTGCAGGGGTAACTGGGTCAATCTGAGGGCCACAATATCAATCCCTGCTCTTCTCGGGTAGAGAGCTGTGAATTGATTTGCAAGGACTCATTATTGAGTATCCTTGCATGCAAGGATTCACAGAAGTATAACATATTTTCAGTTATACATTTTGGCGCCCACCGTGGTTTTTCATCATTTTTAAGAAATTTCGACTTTGATCTCTCAAACAGTGCATGCTGGTGCAAAACGGACTCCATAGATGTGCTCAAAAGGCCTAAAAACCCCTATTTTCATATAAAATATGATAGGGTTTGCTGAAAATTAATTTTTTAGTGTTTTGAAAAATTTCAAAACAATTGCCAAAAAAAATCCGTACGGACACATCGATTTCTGTACCATTTTGATTTCTGTACTACCTCGATTTTCGTGCATGAAGGTTCAGCTAAATATTTTATTAATTTTTTCATCTTTAAATTAATAAAATTTTTGGTTTAAAGCCTAAATGAGCATATTTAGTAAAATGGTCATATCTTGAGCATATGGTCTCCGTTTTTCGAAAACAAGATATCGTCGGAAAGCTGCTTCCGACGCCGTTCCAGTGGTACTGTTATTTTTTTCTGATTTTTCTATTTTGATACATTTTTCGCCTGTCAAAGCCAGAAGTTGTTGTTTTCACTCCGGAAGGCGTAACTTTTGCATCCTGGCTCTGTTTTTCGAAAACAAATAGGCATTGGAAAGCTGGTTCTGCCCTCTTCTCAGATATCAGACCTATTTTTTGCAAAAAATTTACCAGGTATCTGATTTATTTGTCAGAACTCAGCCTTTATCTTTTGAGTTATTTTCTTGGGAAACGTGCAATCAGGAGTTTTTTTTTAGATCCAAGAGGAATTTTTTTTAATTTAGATTAGATTTTTAATTTTATTAATTTAGATTAGTTTTGTTTTAAATTTTTAGTTTAGTATTAGATTAATTTAGTTTAATTTTAGTTTTGTTAACTAATTCTTTTTAGATTAAATTTTGGCTAGATTAAATTAGATTTTTAATTAATCTTTTTTTTTTTTTTGATAGATTCTAACTTTTGTTCTTCTGGTTCTTCTGAATTTTTTTTTTTTCACAGCATAATAGTTTCTGCAGGACGCCAGTCAAAGAACTTGAAACACACTAACGGTTTGATTGCAGGACGCGTGACAAAGACTTGAAAACAAACACTTACGCTTGTCAAAGATCTTATTTAAAAAACATTGTGTTTGTTTTCCTGCTTCAATTCACATAGTCTAATTAGGGCTTCGTTAAAATTCTTAGGAGTTTCGATAGTGAGTAGGGAATTTGGCTCTTTGTTACATGGAGGTGATGACCATGGACAAATCCAGGCTCCTGATGATCTTACTAATATGACGAACTCTTAGGGAGCAAGGTAGTGAATCTTTAGCACTTTCACTCGTCAGGGGATTATGCTCTTCTCTCATTGAGAGAATCAAAACCCAAAAGCGTGTGGATTTGGTGAAGTGAAACTAGTTCGGTGATTAAGGTTGTTTAGCGTGTTTGGGTAAAGAGACGGGCTAGAGAAGTATGCTCTTCTCCTTTTGGGAGAATCAGAAAATCAGAAACCCGAATCCGAGCCATGTCCAGTGTCACCTTTAGAGGGCTTGCCGGAAGTTGAACCTCGGGAGCGACCCAAGTGAGTACACACCTATCGCGGTGATTCCACCTCACTATAATAAAGAACGTCTTGTTGAGTCTAAAGACTCCAAGACCATAGTAACTTCTTTTCCATGACTTGGACGATCATCATGGAAAAGCTCTGTTTATTGCACTGAGCGGCGCCGCTCCGAGCCCTGCTTGCAGGGGTGTGTGATTTTCAGTGTTGGTGTGGCTGCGAGGCCCAAGCTCTGTATCAGAGGCACCGAAGGTTATTATTGAGCGGAAGCAAGTAAAACCTCTTAGTTAGTTGCCCTGCGGGTCACCTCGAGAAAGGTCATAATCTTCTGCCTGAGGAGGAAGAATCTCTCGTATGTTGATCATGAGATTCCCATCATAGGCATACACCGGGCGTTTGGGCCGGTTACGACAGCAGCCCCTGCTACAAGGGTAACCTTTGAACGTACATTGTTGAGTCCTTGGAAACACCAAAAACACGGGCGCCCTCTAGGGGGTGACACGGCTGTGTGAGGTGCACGTATGCGCATAAGCAATGGGGCAAAGGGTTTGGCTTCTCACCATTTTCTTTGGTAGGGATAGCTATGTGTTTGTTTTTGAGTCTTAAACATTGTCCGAACATCTTCAAACAAGACTCCCCCGATACTATCAAGTTGCTTTGTCCTTGATAGATCTGTTATCGACTACTTTTTGTATCACAACTTGTCTGATTGAAACCTATGTGCTTGATCAAAATCTGTTGATATACTTGCTTGATCTTTGAAAACAAACAACAAACTGAAATACTGAGTTCTTCGATTGGGTGACTTGTCCCAGTTTTAGAGACTTGTTCTGTATTTAGGGTTTATGTGTCCTTGACCTTTTGAATTAGTGATCCTTGATCTCATAAGTGATTTTGCTTGAGATTGGCAAATTAGGAATTGTTCCTGTCAAATAGATAAATTTTTAGACTCTTTGATAACACACTTGGAGAGTGCTAGTAGTCTCCTTATCCACCCATTTTCATACAATTCAAACTCAGTACACTTTGTGTAAGTCATCCTCCTGATCCATATGTGCTAGGGTGTTCACCCAAGAATTGAGCACCTCTGTGGCAGTGTTGGTTTGCACCTATTTGCAATAGTTCTATTTCACCATCTCTCTTGGACAAGAGAAAACTTTTACTATCCTAGTCTGGTATTGACGTTTCTTAGAATTGTCTGTTTACCTGAACTCTCCCTTTCATGTCAATCACAACAAGATATCAAGTGAGTCAAGGAAAGCGACCTCAGATAGTCTTTAACCAACTACCCCTAGTTCAGACTCGTCAAAAGAGAAAGGAAAAGGAACCAATATTTGACCAGTCACCTAGGAGTCAGTCTGAAACCTATTTTGACCC
>VDFB02000010.1:25623312-25675201 GCA_007258455.2 Sequoia sempervirens | reverse complement strand
TTTGAGAGGGTTTCCTTCATCTTTCTTGTGGATTTTTCATCAACTGTGATCACATTCTTCATTTCCTTATCTTCTTTTGTGATCTCAATCGAAATTCCCTATCTTAAACAGTTGATTGATTTTGATGCATCCTCTTTATTGAGGCAGATTCTCTTCCTTCTCTCCATTTCTTTCCATTTCTTCTAAACTTCTATCTTCCATTCGATTTCACCCCCCTTCTTTTCTTCTAATTCAACCTTAGGGCATAATTTTCTTGCTGATCTACCTGGGTTCTGTGATTACGATGTTTTCATGCATCCAAAGGAGACCTTATCTTTTTATGCAGTTTGATCAAATTTTCAATTTATTATTTCTCCTCTATCTCATTCGATTTCAATCCGCGGTAAATTACCCTCTCCGGCTACGATCCTTGATTCAACTTTATAAATTTATCAATTGCTTCTCTTGGGGCAACCTTGCTTGAGATTCTTATCTCTCACTTTGGATGTGATCCCGAATTGACCTCATGTTCAAAGGCCTTTTGTTTATGTTTGTCCAGATGTGATCCCAAATCGACCTCACATCTGAGTTGTTTTGTGATCCCAAATCGATCTCACATTGCAACTTCATTCTTTGACTGCATGTGATCCCGAGTCGACCTCACATTAGTCAAAGAGGGGCAAATGTATGCAAGCTAAAATGGTCACCTAGACTTTGGGCCCCATTTATTTAATTTGTCAACATAAACTGCGAATCAATGGTGCTAGCATTTTTCAAATCAAATTTCTTAATCAATTCACCCAACTTCTTCAAATGTTTCAATTTTTCCCTAAGGTTTGAATGCTTCATTAATTTTATTTAATCGAAAATAAATCCTTTTAATAAATAAAATAAATGTTATTTAATTGAAGTTAATATTGCTTAAATAAAATGATGCTATTTAATTAAATTATTTTTAATTAAATAGTACATTTTATTTTATTAATATTCATTTCATTACATAATCTTATTTTATTTTATTAAAGAGATATTATCATCGCCGTAAAATAAAATAAATGAAATATCATAAGAATATCACACATGATGAAAAAGGAAACCATCCGGTTAAAAGGGAAATAAACTAAAAATTCAAATCAATATTTGTTTCTATTTTTCTATTTATCCCACATTGCTTCTGAATTTGCCTTCAATTCCACTTTTTCCTATAAAATGAGCCCTCATTCTCATTTCAAAAAAATCATGAATTTTTACATCAGACTTATGCTACAAATTTTCTTGAATTTTATCATTTGAGATTACAAATTAGTTTGATTTTATAAGCATCTTAGTTTTAGAGCATATAGTTTAATATTAAATTTTAGCTTAATCTTCATAGTAGATTAATTTGCAAAGTAGTTCATTTATGGCATTGCATGTAGATCAATTTTCATTTCAATAAATTAGTTTTGTTTATTGCATTTTACAGTCATTTAGATTAGTTTTCATTGTTGCATTGCAAGAACAGGATTCATGGAGATTGGCATTCTTGCTTCTCCTCTTTGAATCTCTCGTTCCGAGACTGTATTTGCAGGGGTAACTGGGTCAATCTGAGGGCCACAATATCAATCCCTGCTCTTCTCGGGTAGAGAGCTGTGAATTGATTTGCAAGGACTCATTATTGAGTATCCTTGCATGCAAGGATTCACAGAAGTATAACATATTTTCAGTTATACAGGGAGAAGATTAAATTAAGAAACTACTGACAAGTTTTCTTGTAGGGTTTTCTTTTCTTTTTTTTCAAATTTCAATTTGGTGCTTAAAATTAAACAACACAACTATCACATCTTACTTTAGTGCTTTGAAATTGAACCTACAAATTTCACACTTGAATTTGGTACATTAAAATTGAACAAGACAACTTTCATATTTGAATTTGGTGTATTAAAAAAAAATTGTTTGTTGTGTTTGGTAGGCCAATGGTGTATATGCTCTCTCCTTACACTACGTGCAATCTTGGAGATAAAAAAACTATTAGTTTGCAATCTATTTGTACACCCGAGGTGTGATTGTCTATGTATGATCTTCCCTCGTGACTTAGGAACGAACTTGGGAATAAGAAATAACATCATCATTTTTTAATTAAAGTAAGAGGCCTTCTTGGGATTTCATCACCTCAAGGTTGACCTCAACCGTGGTTTTTTTGGGGGGGGTATATAAAGGGGGAGAACAAAATTTATAACTCAAGGTGTGGCCAACTCCTTTAAGCCAAGCCTCAAGACCCTTGATCCACCGAGACTTGTATAGGTGAGGAGGAGAGGGGAGACCACCCCCTCAACTTGAGAATCCATGGATGGGCTCACTACTCAGTAATCCCCCACTACAAACCTTGTTCATTAGTAGCCTTTAATACCATTATTCATTAGCTTGGGATAATACAATGTACAGTATCATGTGTGAAGTAACTTGTCATGTATCTCCCCTTATTGAGGTGAGCAACATTCCTTGATTTGGACCTTGTCTTTTTAAGGTGAGAGGTGTGAATGTGGTACATGACCTTCGTATACTTTAGTCACCCATTCATCATGGAGGTATTTACTCCAGAAGATGGGCTTTGACCTAAGTTGACACACTTATTCTACTACTAGCAAGGTTGTGTATTTTTAGAGTGTTTTCATTGTTCAAATACTCGTGACACCAAATAGCATGCTCTTATTGAAGAAGGCTCACAAAATTATTGAAAAAATCCTTGGATTCAATCCTTCATGTTAATCTATTGTATTTTATCACTTAACAGATCAAACAAACTAAAATAAGTCTTCAAACAATAAAAAAATCTCAAAACCCTAGTTATATTTAGGTTAACTAGCAAAATATTGTCTTGAGTAATAGTGACGCTTTTTACTATCATCCTGTAGCACTTTTGTAGTTTCACATTTCTTTTGATTGCATTTCACGCATTTGATTTCTCATATCAATACTTTTGATTCTACATATCGATGCTTTTGTGAAACTCGACGCTTCTAGTAAAAAATGGTCTCCATAAAAACAATCTACATAGTGATGCTTTTGATTGTAACATAGTCACACTTTTGACAAAACTTGCCACTTTTAAAAAATTTAGTCGCTTTTGTTAGGGGAAGTGCACTACTTTTTTCTGGTTAAAATAAACCCTTTTGCAAGTGATGCATTTGACTGTCAATCAAAATTTTCCAAAATTCCCAAAATCTTAGATTCAAAAAATCCATCAGTCATCATAGGACCAAAGACCTATATAAAAAAGCTTGTATTCATTTCCAATATCCTAAACAACATCACAATTTTTTTATCTTCATCCCATCTCATTTGTTCATATTGGACCATTTTAATCACATCTTAATGTTTTTTGGATCAAACATCAATACCATCAATAAATAGAAAACAACCTATCCCACAAAAACTAAACATATAGCATAAGTCATTGATTTAGATCTCATATCTTATCCTCTATTTTTGCTTCTTCCTTAAAAGATAGTCCTTTTCAAGTACCTAGTGAGATTAGCATCAAATCTTTGTGAGCTAGCTTGCTTAGTAGTCATCATCTACTTCTAATTTTGTTACCTCATTATCCTCTTCCTTCGCTTGTACTCATCAGTATAGGATAGGCAAGTATTATCATCAAACATCCATCAAAAGAAAGATATAATCAAAACTTTGTCTATTGGAGGTTTCATATCTTCCACCCATCCAATCATCATCAAAAAATCAGTCCAAGCCTACTTAGGTGCCATTACAAGTACAAATTGAAACAAGTCAAGCATTCACTCAAATCATCCTCATCCAATCTCACACCCCATATCTTATAGGATCATTACAAGTTTTATGCCTATAACAAGGTCCCAACACAAGAAAAACATGGAATCCAATCCTAGTAGTTCTAGTTGACCCACTCCCACAAGTGCTACCAAAACAACCATGGGAATCCCTAGTATTGAGTTCAATCCTAGAGACTATAGTACTCCCCAACAAAAACAACAAGAACAAAGATTCATCATAGAAGACTATTGTACCCAAACCAATTTTTTTGCTTCATTAAGGCATTTTGCTTAAAATAGTCTAAACCTTGTAAAAGTGTCATTAAAACACAGTTTTTGGGAAAATAAAGTATGGGATTTCAGTCAGTTTGATATTTGGATGATATTGGTAAAATTTGAAAAAAAAGAAAATTAGGGTTTTTGGACCCCTATTTTTAGGCAAAAAACCCTAAAACAAAATATTGTCAAAATTGGCTGAAAATTATTTTGATTGGATTATTTCACTTCACGATCACAATGGTGAAGTTGAAATCAAGAAAACTTTAGTTTAAGTTAGTTTTAGTTAGATACTAGGTGTCAAAATCTAAGCTTAAAACGCTCCAACGAAGATTTTATGGTGAGAAATGTTCAAAATGATGCTTCGAGACAGATGGGATTTTTGAAGTGAAAATCATCGAAAAGTTTCTAAGTCTGAAAAAAAAAGAGCGCATGTTAACTAGGGGCCCCCAAGGTTTCAAAGGCTTAGATCAACTTTTCAAGGTTTGTCACTTCCAAGAGATCTTCTTCAGAATCCTGCCAGCTTCGAGATGAGCCTACCAACCAATCCAAAAGATTTTTCTAGCACCTGAAACCAGAGATTGAATGAGGAATCAACAAGTTGCAAAAATGGCTAACATTGGTGGAGAAAAGAGCCCCTAGAGGCCAGGGGATCCCAAGAATTCAAGGCATCAGATGTTAGTTTTTGCATTGACTATCTCTAGGATGATCTTCTCAGCTTCAACCCAGCTTTACAATGGATCTATTAGCCAATTCACAGGACTTATCAAATGGCAGCAACGGTTGAGCGAATGGATATGTAAAACAGAGGTTGAACTGAAGATCACCATGGCAAAAGCACCCCTACTAATTAGGAGCACCCATCATTTTGGGTAACCAGATGTGGTTTTCAAAGGCTATCTTCTTTAAGGCATCGACTCAACATCTGGTTAGCTTCGCAATGAATCCAGTTACAGATCTATAGGACCTATCCAACACCTGAAATTAGAGATTAAACGAAGAATGAGGGACGTGAAGTTGGTCAAATTTTGACTAAAATTGGAGTAGAAAAGATCCCTTGGAGGCTAGGGGTGCCCAAAATTTTGAGGTACCAGATGAAGGTTTTTGATCAAATGATACCCAAGATGTTTGTCTCAGACTTGATTAGGCTTCACAACGAATCCGTCAGCGGGTTAATCTGAGTTGCTGAATTGTCAGAATCAAGAGTCAAACATAAGGTTTTTATCATGATCAAAAATGCCAAAAAACAACAAAAGAGCCCTTGGAGGCTAGGGGTGCCCAAGGTTTTGGACTCTCAAATGCAGTTATTTGGGTTAGCTCAAATGCTCATCTTGTCTGTGATGCTTCCAACTTTCCGTTGCATATCTTAGCCAAGTCAGAGGACTTGTTAGTAGCCTACAGCTAGAGATTGAGTGGATTATCAACACATTGTGAAAATGGCTATCCGGGAGAAAAAAGCACACCTAGAGGCTAGGGGTGCCCAAGTTTTTTAGCTGCCAAATGATGTTTTTAGGAAAAGTGTTCTCCAAGAGATCATGTTCAAAATTGAGCTAGCTCTACAGTGAGCCTGTCAGCCAGTTCTGAAGTTTTGCCAAGTGTTGGAGAATGCAAGATGAAGTGAGGTCAAAATCAAGTTGAAAATGATGAAAATGCATGAAAATTGACTATCTAAAGGTAAAAAGCGCCCCTAGAGGCTAGGGGCACCAAAAATTTTGAGGCCTTAGAAGTTAGAATTAGGGTTTGCAGCCTCAAGTAGCTCCTTTTTAGTTTTGATTCTGCTCTTCAATGAAACTATCATCCAATATTCTAGATATATTAGTCAATCCAAATTAGTGATTGAACATAGGCTCCAGTGACGTTTGCAAATGAAAATTTCAAAAAAGTTTCTTAGTCTGGAGAGTTGGCACCCAAGTCAAACTTTGACTTTTGAACTCAAGTGCAAAGTGTCACCCTATAATGGAGGAATTGTTGAACTCAACTTAAAATAAGATTAAAACTCCAGTTCTACTTCTAAGTTGACCTCAAAATGACTTAAGTTTTACTTGCATGTGGTGAATTTATCTATGCATGTTGGGTGGCGCCCATTTTAGAGTTTTTTCTTCATTCAGTTAACTGAATTGGGGTCCAATAAGATTATTGCATCCTAATTTAGGGATTTGCATGCAAAGTGACACCTTACTTCATGAAATTTATTCATTAAGGCATTTGGGCGTCCATTATTCTCATCACATGTTGAAAGAAAACACATATTTTCTTGTGCAAGCAAGATCTGAAGGTGCTATAGGTGATATTTTTTAGTGTTCTTCACAGTGCCAAGTCTAGATTGCTCAGAGGATTTATTTTCCAAACTTCATCTTTTGAACGCATGCATTCCAAACTTCATCAAACTTGATTCAAGGAATAGGCGTCATTTTTCAAAGGCAGAATACAACTTATATTTTCTCTCTCTCAAATTCTTCTATCCTTGTCTTAGGTTTTATCTCACATGTTAAAGAAAACAACATTTTTTTCAGAATTTGGTCATTTGGGTTCACTCAATGCAACATTGGCAGCAAAACCCATGTTTTAGATTTTTTCAAGAAAATTGCCCTGCTACTTCTCATTTTGAAGTATTGCGCTTTTTTTCGAAGATTCTTTTGCATGTCAGTCAAAAATTCAACTTTGTGAAAAATGAAGAATCTGGGTTTGATCAGCTCATTAGCACCTACAAAACCTATATGCCAATTTTTCTCAGGAAAAATAGCCCCTAGTGCCCCTACTGCCCTTGCAACTTTTGTTACTGAAAATATTTTGCATGCCTTAGTAAAGGTCATTTTTTTGAATTTCTGATAATCTAGGTTGACTTAGAATTTCACTCTACAAAACCCATATGCTAGTTTTTCTCTAGAAAAATTACCCTCGTAGCCCCTACTGCCCTTGCTACTTCTATTCTGAAAAGTATTTGCATGTCAAGAAAAAAATCATTTTTTTTGAATTTTTGATTTTGTGGGTTTGCTTAAAATCATTTTCTCTACAAAACCCACGTCTTGGATTTTTTCGTAAAATTTGCCCCTTGACAGGCTATTTTTAGCCTCATTAGGAGCTATTTTAGCTTTCTAGAAGAAGTTGTCATAATATAGCCATGTTTACAGTCAACAACCGAGTTTTTCATAATACAGTTCACTCAAACTGAATTCAAAACCAAATTAGTTGTAATTCACGATTTCATAGGAAAAGTTGACACCGATTTGCATCAAGCGCATCTGGAGGGTTCATTCAAACAATTTGGCAAGCGTAGTCACTCAAAGTCCACATGGTTTCATACCTCGTATAGCTGATAGCCTTTCTAGGCCAGTTTAGAGGGTTGAATACCGTTGGAATTATGCGTTCGCAGCGAGTTTAGGAGCATTTCTCATAGCTAGAGTATTCGTAGTCAAACTTCGTGGTTTCATCATGCAACACTCTTCCATTAAGAAAAATGCGAGAAGCATCAAGAGTGTCAAAAGCATCAGAAGCATAAAGTTTCAGAAGAAATAAAGGCCATCACTCTAATTACAGAGCCACCAGAGTTACCAATCAGTAAACTGCCGATTGAAATGTGCAGATATTTCTAGGATTGCTCAAGTAGCTGACAAGTAGTGAATTGACAGTTGATACATGTGACGACCTCCAGATGATGAGGCGGTTAACAAATTCTTGGAGGAGTTAACTGCTCAAGATCACAACTAGTGGCAGGATGTTCCACCTCTTCAAGATAGACATTTGACATAGCAGTTAACTTGATGCCTCTTTCCAAGTTAACTCGCTGTCCCACCTTTGTGCATGCCTATTTTGGAGTCACCTATGTGGAGCTTTCTGTTAGGTTTTAGTTACCTGATGTTAGTTATTAGTTGAATCTCATATCAATAAGGATTTGTGTGTTGCACAGTCCAATTAGTTTAGTTTAGAATCAGTTAATCGAGGTAGTTTTTCTAGTTAACTGTTAAGTTGCATACATTTAGAATTAAGAATAAATCTTGCATGCTTGCAAGACTCATGTTAACTCGAGGAGATTTTAGCGTTCCCTACTCCTCCAAGCTTCTATAAATAAGAGCACCCTTACTGATTTGTACTTTAACTTTTGCTGCAATAATAAATTGTTGAGTCACTTTGTCGTGCAATATTGTTATTTTGTACTTGTTCACTTTGTTAATATAAAGCTAGTTGATCATTTATTTGTGCGATAGGTCTGTCATACAATTTTTTGTCCTGGGTTATATTTGTTTCTAATAAGATTGTTCATATCTACACCTCGGATATGAGTCCCTCCTCCTTGGGAATTTAGAAATAAAGTTTATCGTGTGATGTTATTAATAATCTTTGTTTCATATCTACACCTCAGCTGCTAGTCCCTCCTCCTTGGGAATTTAGAAGTGGATATTGTCGTTTAAGTGTTGTTTCCAGTAAGTTACTTTTAGCCTACACTTTGGATAGGTGTCCCGCTTCCTTAGGAATCTTGAGAACTAATTTACTGTTTGATGTTGTTTCCAATAACCTTCATTTCAGCCTACGCCTCGGATAGGTGTCCCGCCTCCTTGGAAATCCTGACTTAAATATTATTGTCAAATATTCCCTGCTCCTAATTCCTCTTACTTTGTTTATCTAGAGGAGATAGGATAGTTTTAGCATTAGCTTAGTTGTAGTTAAGATCCATGGAAACCAGAGAAAAACCTTAGCTACAATGTATTGGTTTTATTAACCTTGTGCCTCTTCCAGCTGAGTCAAAAAGATAGGATTTAGAATATTTTACTTTTTAATCATATTAGCAAAAGAGGGAGCTTCCCCTCCTAATTTGAAGAGCAATTCAACTGTGCATAGTTTTCCATTGCCAATACACACTTCAGAGGTGCGAATTGTAATGCTGACAAAGACATTACTAAAGAACACTAAGGGTTCATAGAGTATACTCTCGAATAACTCTTCGAGATGACACAAAACTCCTCTCTTATTAGAGAACTTGATGCTATGTTACATGCTAACCCAAATCAATACTTACTCAAACTTGCACAAGGATTTGCCAAACTACCCACTAATTTTGATGTTAAATCACTTAGGAAACAATCCCTTACACATTCTATGACATCAATTAATCTTATATATGAAACTAAACCTTTGGTACATCATTTAATACAACTACCAACACCTCCTATACAAAATGTGTCAAGTCAACCTATCGTACCTCCATTTGACATGGATTCATTTCCTTTCTTAAGACAATATGTAAATTATTTGTTCTATAACCAAGGCATAGGATATAAAACAAACTCAAGTCTTCAAAACCCAAACATCCCATCATCGACAACATACACATAAAATCAACCCAAACCAAGCATTCCAAATCCCCCAAATCCTAACACAATCAACTATGAAACTAATCCCTTTGCAACACCTACCCCTTCACATAACATACACAAGTGTCCCTAACATTCAACAAACACCTGAACGACATCAACCGAAACCCCAACAACATCAACCAACACCTCAACAACATCAACCAACACTAGAAAAACATCAATCCACACCCTAACAACAACCCACACATCAACAACAATAATAACCTCAAACACCACAACAACATCTTCAACAGCACCAATAAATCTCCCAACAACAACAACATATACCTTAAATTCCACAACAACAATATGTTTCTTATCAACAAAAACTAATTGCACAACAACAAAAACCACAAACATCACAAAAAAACCCCCAACATCAATAATACATCCATTATCAACCAAAAGATCCCCAACAACACAACATACCACAACACCAATATGGTCCATATAATACAACTCCGCCACAATAAAATAATCCTCAATATCAAAAAAACCCAGAACCTCAACACATCCCATACAACACATATGACATATCATCTAACATCCCTACAAATTAAAAGCTTACATACAATTCATCTACCATACCCCAATACAACACATACAACCCAATACCAAACAATCCCCCTCATGATCTAGCATCAAAAATCTAGAGCTTATCATAGAAAATCAATGATATACATATGAAAACAACAAATAAATCATATGCCCTTAAAGATCTATGTCCCTACCTATTTTATAAGAGCATAACAATGACATCGTTCCCTTGTAATTTGGAGATACCAAAGTTTGACAAATACAAGGGACATGGTGATCAACAAGAGCACATATGAGAATTTTACGTAGCTTGTTTGGAGGTGTCCTTCAATGAAACCTATCTCATGCACCTCTTTCCATGAAGTTTAGATGGATAGGCCATCAAATGGTTCTCACACTTACCCCTAGGCATTAAAACATTCCAAGAACTCATATACAAATTCGTCACTCATTTCTCCTATAATAATGAACATGAAGTCACTTTAAATGACTTATATCTTGTTAGAAAAAACCAAGAAATGTTCACTTCCTTTCTACAAATATGGAGACACAAAGCAAGAAAATGTAAATGGCTTATTCCTGAGAAACAACAAATGGACATTTTTTTTTCAAAATCTAAACACAAAAATTGGTTTTCACTTATGCATCCAATGTACCACAATATTTGAAGAACTAATAGCAAAAAGTCTCACAATTGAATATGCTCTTATAGCTAAAGGGTTAGTGAAGGTCTATAAGGATAATAAAGACCAACCATCAAGATCTAACAATAAACCACAAATATGGGATAAAAATAAAAATTTCACCAAGATGAAACAACACAACTATATGCAAATATACTCCCTTAGGGGAACCCATCGAAATGGTCTTAAAAAAACTAGTCCTATCAAATTTAATCAACTTCCAGAGTTTAGGAAATATGAAAAACCATAGTTTAAACTTGCATGGTATAACAAAAATGACTATTGTGAGTACCATTAGACTAAAGGATATAAAAGATCAAATTGTGTGAGGCTTAAAAATATCATCCGAGATCTCATTATTCAAGGAGAGGTGAGCATTGAGCAATTCCCAAGGGCTTCTAGAAATAATGATATAGGTATATACAATAATCCAATTCCTAACCATGGTAAGGGAAATGATGCTAGAAAGTTAAAAGTATATAACCAAGTCAACCATTCCTATGACAATGTTGTAGGACATATGCAATATGCCAACAACCACATCTCCGTCGTTACTATACATGGAAAACATCCTGAGTGTGGAGTCTCCACTTGAAGAGGGAGAGTAACTATCCAAGGAGATCCTCCATAATCAAAAGGTTCAACCAAAGCAATTTCAATATATTACAACTTAATTGACCATCTTAAGAAAACCCTATCTTAAATATCCATCTCAGAACTCTTAGGAATCTCCCCTGCACACAAGAAAGTCTTAGACAAGGCTTTCCTACAATCATCTATACCTACTGAATAGATACAAAAAAATTCTAGGTCATGGTAGGACACATCACATCCACTCATTTCCTTGTTTTCATAGAAAAGGACCTTCCCACTCAAACATATCATAATCATGCTTTACATCTCGAGGTCTACATCCACAAACATAAGATAAAGAGAGTCTTGATAGATGAGCCTATGTGGGCTCAAATATATGTACTCTTCAATTGGTTAGAAATTTGGGATACTCTGAAGGAGTAATTGAAAGACAAAAGGTAATCACCATTAGAGAATATGATGACAATGAAAGAGATTCAGAGGGAACTATAAGGTTTCCTATCCAAGTTGGTCCTGCAATAGCCAGGAAATGACATGTCAATTATTGAACCTTGATTTTCCCTACAACATCATTCTAGGCCACCCATGGATATATTCCATGTAGATCATCCCATCTACCTACCATCAGTGCATCAAGTTTCCCAATAACGATACCGAGGTTACCATGCATGGTGATCCAAAACCCTTCCATTACTATAAAAACATGGAAGAAAGGTATCATAGGCTATGCCAAGTTCCTAATAATGATGTAGCTCTACATTCATCTTCTTACATTGATCCGTCAATGCTTGCATCCTCATCCATGTCCCACCAAAAATCCTCTAAAATCAAGGTCCAAATATGAGATAGTGGTTGCGGTGATTACAACCTCAAAGAGTCCTTCTTTATATGATAGTTACCACTTGATCCAAGAACATATGGAAAACCTCACCATATTGATAAATCTTCCAAGACAATAAAGTTTGAACCAAGTCTTTGAAAAATGGGTTGAACTTAACACAGATATTATAGATGAAGAAGACTTCTCTAAATGGGTATATCAAGAAGAAAAAGAAGAAGCCCCTCTTCCCATCAATCAAAGTAGCAAAGGTATCCAAATTATCAAGAACATGGGATACAAAGGTAATGATGGACTTCATCTAAATCAACAAGGCATTCGAGAACCCATCCTCTTGGAAAAATGAGCAAAGTATAAAGGTCTTGGGTATGGCTCACATAAAAATGTAACCCCTCTCATCAAGGGTATCTCTATTGAGGAAGTTTTAGCTTCTTCCTTGGATAATCCACTTAATAGCAATGAAATTGAGGACTCTCCTATGTGTATAAATGACTTATTTGAAAACATATCCATATACACTATCACGACAATGTCATTCACTTCCCCCACAAAAAACAATAGCCTCCCACATTTATCCCCAACTTATTGATTGGGACAGTAACATAAGAAAAAGGGAACCTTAATTTTATTTCATAAAACCTAGGATTTATTTTGCTCCTTTTTCGAAGGTACATTAGGATACAAATCAACAAGGTGTTTATATTAAATTTCAACCATGAAAGTGAGTCAATCAGACCTAGATTTGATCCTTTTGAGCCTTAGAAATGAATTAAAATTGATTTCTTGTAATTGACCTAATTCAACTATGTGCACTAATATGAAAATTGCAATATTCTGATGAGTGATAGATTGAAACAACTTTCAGGTAGATCTAGGAAGTGCTGAGTGATGTGTACCTATCATACAAAGTGGGGTCTAGTATAAAATAGAGGACAAAGTTACCCAAGGGCGTATAGGTCCCTGTATGCCTTTTTTGAAACTTCAAAAATTTGATCATGTAGCTCTTTGTCTGCCCTGTAAACCTTCATCTTCAGATCCTAACCTACAATAAATCTACAAAAGAGATGGAGGGGTGGCTATATAGGAGTTTTCCTCAGTCAAACCCCTATTTTGGTATTTATACCTCCATAATACCCAATAAAATTGATTTATAATGGTATGTGTGCCCTAACCTTAAGTGTATCTAAGGTTGTTATAAGCTAAAAATGCATAAAACCCTACTCAAGTGTGTTAGAGAAGGATTCCTATATGAAAAAAGTACAAGATCTACCAAAGAGGAAGTCAAAAAACCCTTAAGAAATCTGAAATATAATGATATCTTGCTTTAGCCTGCAAATTGGATGAAGCTTGAAGATGAGAACACTAGGAAACAAGTCATTAGGTTGAAGGAAATGGCCAAATGCATCTCCCAAACCTAGAATCCATCATGCTCGTCTATTGGCATCAATCTCCAATCATGACATAAGGCTTGATGAAATCCACAAATGAGATTGAATACCTATAAATTCAAATGTATGTGTCAGAATGTAATGATATATTTCTTCTCTTTTCTTCTAGTTTCAAATGGTGAAAAGATTAGGTATTTATAAGTATTTCTCTAATTTCCCAAAAATTGGATCCCGATAGCTAACATTTGCAATTTAAATTTTGAATGTTGGAATGCTCACACCAACATATCCAAAATTGGTCCTTGATAGCATAAGGGGACCCATACGCCCTAGGGAAAATGGGTCCTAGCCCTATTTTCTAGGATATTAAGTGTCGGGGGCAAAATAATAATTGGATGCATTTGCTCAATGCTTGCAATTTATTGGAAAATAAAAAAGTAGGCCTCAAAATGCATAATTTAGGAGATTAGGACCTAGTTAGGAGGTGTTGAAAATGTATAAATGAAAGGGTCACTGAAATAGGTCCAAAATAAGCGTGAAATTGTGTTATCACCTACAAGGGAGTACAATTTTTGGTGCTACGTTCAGCCCCCACTTTAGCGACCATATGACACTATGCGCTTACGAAAGCTAAAGTACTAAAAGTAAATCATTTTGTATAAAAAGGATGCTCATATGGATATTATGAACCATTCATGAACGAGAGAATGAATCCCCCACCTTAGTCATCTACAAAACCATAATTTTAGGAACCAAATATTGCAAATATGATTTATTAGGTATTCAAAAATCACATTGAACAAACATGTCAACTTCTAAAGAGAATTAAATTTGAGGGTAGATGTATTCCCACCTTTGATTCCACTTGCTTTATGGTGGAATCAGGGTAGAATTCTAGCCACATTAAATTTGTAAGCTTGGTAAAGGAAATGTGTGTGATAGGGTCATGAGATCACAACACTAATTATCAACAAACATTGGATATGATTGGGGAAAAAAATATGAATCAAACACAATAGATGACATCAAAATTAGAGTTCACTAGCCCCCACTATGGTGAATTGAATGAGGTATGATAGTACTAAATTTGACTATATGTTGGTGTAAAATCATCTTTTTAACCATCATTTTTACTTTTCCTTTTTGAAGGTTTAGAGAGAGATACCATTACACTGAGGAGCAAGGATGCTCAACCAACAACCATACTAGCCTTTGAGGCTCAAGGTCTTGTGAGTGAATGATGCACAAGGCACAATGGCACCAACAATAATTTTCAGATTCCTTTTCCCTTTAGTTGATTTCCTTATTTTATGCATTTTTTAAAGTTTTCTCAGAATTTATGGAATCCTATCCAAAATGGGCAACAGTGTTCACTTTGGGCATCCTAGTCCCAAAGTGGAGACCCTATCCTAGGATGGTGCCTTTGTCCCAAAAAGGCACCTATGTCCTACTTTATAACTACTTTACTTTTGACTGCTTTGTTACTGACTTTGCTATATGATTGATAATTCCTCTTGCTTTTAATAGGTCCTACCATGTGCTTGACAACATTTAGGAGGAATTTTTTTTTCATTACTCCAAGAGCAAGTTACTAGACTATCACTAGAGGATGAGAAGACTTTACACACTACAAGACTATTTTGGGTGTATATCATGCCACCAATGAGATATCATGATGTTATACTGATGGCACTCATCAAGTGGTTGAACACAAATACTTCCACTTTTTATCTCCTAATGGGCGAGACGATATTTATGCTCGAGGAAATACACTGTATCTTTAGATTACCCATGCGAGGTGAGGCTATGCACTTTAATGAGATGTAGACCCCATGCGAGATGAGGAGAGACATACACTAACATACTGTTTGCTACATAGATTTTGACTCTAGGGGTCACACCAAGCTTAAGTAGCTTTTGTATGCTACTATTCCACGGATTTGGTGTATTATGTGTGTTACTATGGCCTTAGCTCTAGTGACCAATGGATGATACACACACCTTGCTGGAGGCCTCATTCACACGATATGAGCTATGAAGCAACATTAGATAGTTTATTCTTGGGGATAGAGTATGTTGGTGGACTTATATTATGATCTTGGTCACTTTATCCATAAAGAGGGTCATAATATTATCCTTTGCACTCTTCCTCATGTGTGGGAATTCAAGCACATCACATGTACCAAGCCTACTGGATTTCTCAGTCTTACACCCAATAGTTATCCACGGGTCTTTTGTTACACCCTCAAGTGACCCTAGTAGCATGGAGATCTTTTATACTAGAGGGTCAAATTCAATAATCTTGAGGACAATGACATCATATGGAGACCATATAGGACTCTATAGTAGTGGACAAGTCTTACAACAACTAAATAGGATACAACAAGATAGGTTATTAGTTAGGTGACATGACTATATCATCATGCCATTTTACTATGATTGCATGATGAGATAGTTTGGCTAGCTCCAAAAAGCACCCAACCTGTGGCCTACAAATCTAAGATTTGCATATAGTGGTGCTAGGCCATATGACATTTGTCATCCCACACTTGTAAATGTCACCTATAGTGACTCAAAGGATGAGGGGCAAGATGCACATACCAAAATTTGATGAAGATGATGTGGGCACGATGACTGCATATTATAGATTGTGGAGGACAACATAACCTAAATAGGTCTTCCCTAATGATAATCCCACTGGAAATTCTAGGCCTTGGCCACATCATTGAGGGGATGAGTGAGAGGATGAGGACGTGGATGGAGATTTAATAGGTAATGATGATGATGTAGAGGATTTGGAGGAGGAGGAGGGGGATCAATAGCCAATGGAAGAGGATCCTGAGGAGGCCACGAAGGCTAGACTAGATGCCCCTAAGGAGAGACCTAGATCTCATCCTCATTTCACACAAGCACCTTCTATGGCTATAAAGGGCATCCAATCCCATGGGCATGGAGAGAGCATCCATGTAGCTCCCACCACACTAGGTCATCCCATCAAGGGAGTCCTAATACGACACCCATAATGTCCTATTGAGATATAGATCGACGAGTTGGAGATACAAGTAATGATATGTTAATTATGCATGGTATCAAATTTCTTAGGCTTATATATCATATCTTGCTCTTACTTTATGGATTCTTTGTTATAGTTGGTACACAAGATTGGTGTTGGTTGTTTTTAATTCCCAACCAGATCTCACAGATAATCTATAGTTTTTCCACTTCCAATTTCAATTATCTGGAGGGATTGGCCAACAAACAGGTGAAATTTAAAAGAACTTTCCCTATACACTTTGGGCTTTACAAAACTCAGGAAGTTGATCCCCTACAATGTAATTATGATCTCCTGTGCCAATTTATATCATAAATTATAGATAAAAGACATTTTCTCATATAATTTTCTTGATAAATGAAGAATTTAGAAGATCTAGAAAATCCTTTAAAGAATTTTGTAGAGTCTAAACTAATGTATTGTAAACTTGGTAGAACCTACACAATTCAGAGATTTATCTTACTAAACAGTCCACTCAACATTGCAAAGACTACATTAAAATGTCAACCCAAGGTTTGTAAACTTGTGATGGTGCTACATTGTATGTGACTTCAGAGACTCAAAACTACCTAAGTTATCCTATTAAAGATTTTCTACTTGCTAGAAATTATAGAATTGCATAACGATGAAAGAAACAAACCAAAACTAATGGCTACAGGTACCTACATCTTAAACTGTAACTAAACTGTTGCTAATGAAATGTTACTGCATCAACTCAAAACTGATCAAACTAAAAACTTAGCTAATTTAACCTTTGGAGTACTACTGGTTAACCATTGCATGCATGTTCATGAACATTCATTACCAATAAGAAAAGTATGAAATTCTAGTTTAACTTGCATGTAGTTCATGAAGTAACGATAAACATAACACAACTATTTAAACAAAGATAAACAACTAGAAAGTGAAGTGAAGAACAATTACCTTGAGTGGCCTGCTCAAGTGGTTGTTCTCACTTAAATGGAACCAAATCTAACTAACAGATTCTATGCATCCATGTAAAATTGACTTCATTGATTGCATATCATGAAAGATTACATAAGAACTTCTTCAAAGATTGTGTTCAATGAAAATCATTCTGAATATCCATCATGTCTTGAAACTATAAATAAATGATAATGAAAGATTGAAAAGCCAACTAATTTATCTAAGGACTAAACCATCAACTATATACAAGCTCAAGGGAGTCTTATTCTAAGAAACAAATAACCACAATTATTAACTTCCACTCTAAATATCACAGCATATAGTTAATATTGAATTGTTCAAAACATAATTGAAAAGAAAGAAGAATCCTAATAGAACAAAAACTCTGAAAACATGATTGCATGTAAAATACACAAACATTTGTCAAAATCCTATCAGTAAAGGACTCCTTCTTTTCCAATGCTTATTAACTTGTTATAATGATTGACATTCAATTTCCATCACGTGTCTTCAAGCAATAGTTATCGCATTCAGCTTAATCTGGAACTCCCCTGTTTTTCTGTCCCATTCTTCCTTTTGCCGTGGCTTACAACTTCCAACTGCTACGTGCTACAATTCCTCCTTTGCTATTGATATGTAATTAGAGGTTTACAATTCAAATGTATTTAACCTTAATTACAATTATTCCCGATCTAGACAAAATTGTGTGACTATGTTGTTTAACCGTTGAAATTACAAACTAGGTTCACTTTTACATAAATTAATGAAATTACTAATTACTAAAATATTGTAATTAGAAATCAATTACTGAATTGAAAAATAAATTGAAATGAAATAGAGAGAAAATTAGACCGAAGATAGAAGAATAAGACAGAAGATAGAAGAATAAGACATAAGAGAAGTTAACATAGGAGCTTGATAATGGAGTTCGTCCAATAAGGAATACATCTCCTGGTTCGCTTCTCAATGTTGGATTGCTTTCATTAATATCGCCAAGCAAAAAATGCTTTGTTACAATATCCAAGCTCCAAACCTGCATAAAAATATCCTCACAGACTCTCTCAACACTTGAAGACAATTCAAATGTCTTCGTGTTTACAAAAATCTCCTTTGAAAGAATTCTCTCTCCTCAAACTCTCACAATTCCAATAATTTTCCAAGAAAATTCTACCCCCTTTACAAGAAAATAAGATCCCTTTTTATACAAATTTATTTGCTAATATGGGCTTTAACCATATTATTTACAAAATCAACCCAAATCCCCTATTTGCAACAATAAATCTTTAAAATCCCCCAAATAAACCTAACCCTTTTTAATTTATGGCCCTTATAATTTGGGCTTTTACAAAATAATCCTTTTAAAATTCTAAACCCTTAATTATATGGCCAAATATGTATAATTCGGACTAAAAAAATCCTATCTTTATAACTATGCTATTCAAATAGACATAGTTTGTTTCGGTTTATTTAACATGGGGGCTTGAGCCCTCTTTCCATGACCCACCTTATAAAAAAAGTGGTATCTGCCAAAATCCATGCCAAAATCAGCGCTGGTGTATTGGTTGAGAGTGATCAATAGATTATGGGAGGTCGGGGGTTCAAACCACCCGACTCCCTTTTATAGGGATTTGCCATTATTTTCAAGATAAATACAAAGAAGCCCCATAAAAATAGCAAGAAATTTGCTTGCTCTAGTGGTGGGGAGGAATTATAAGAAAGGAGAGGTCATGAGTTCGATCCTCTTAACAACATTTTAAACAATCGAACAAAATGCCCAGAGTTACTGTGGGGGTGACACGTGTTAGAACATAGTTGGCCAGAAGGATGCCACGTATCATCATGTAATTGGAGGACTTCTGCCACGTGTCAAACAAGGATTCGTCTATGTGTCAAGCTGTGAGAGTGCCATGTCACTGTGCTTGCTGACTATGATGACATGTCACTGTACGGTCAGCTGATTAGGATGCCACACCAGCATCAATGCTAACTGTACTTTTGCTGACATCATCAAGTCAACCCACTTTTCTCACAAACTTTGACCAGCTGCATCTTTTGCATACGAGCTTCGTTTGACGTGAAACAAGCAACATCAAAATCATCTCAATGAGCCCTTCACTTTGATGTCAATTTTTGATGAATTCTGAAATGATCAATTTTTACACCTTTCTGACTGGCCTTTGGTACGCTATTCGACCAAACTCTGACCGTGTGTATCTTGAGCATACAGACTCTGTTTGGGCCTGTTCAAGTTGCATTGGAAAGCTCTCAACGAGTTCTATCCAATGATGCTAGTTTCGTTAGTTTTTGAGACTGTGAAATTTTTAGGTCTTTTGGATCCTCTTGGATCATTCCTCCCAATTGAGAAGATTTTGGACCTCCAAAAGTCTATTTTTTATATAGAATTTAAGTGAGGGCATTGTCGTTCCACTTGCCCAGTATCATCTATCCACCCTACTAGAATTTTGAAAATCTGACCCATAAAAAACATGAAGAAAAATGAGATAGCATTGTTGATACAATTAACTACATATTCATCAATATTCACTGTCACATCCATTATCTACATAGAACTAACTAGTAGAATAACAAGAAACAGTACTGAATAAACTAATGTGAAGGAAAAAGTATCAACGTGCTGGATCTCCTGAACAGGAACATTGTTAGAAAATGAATCGTTCAAACCATCTTTTACCACCTTTGGCTGAAGGCTTAATTGTGCCTACAACTAATCCTCACACTTTGTTGTCTATGACACCCTATCATCTTCATGCTTAGTATCACTAGCTGTTACAAACATAAGAGTTAAAGCATTGCTTGTATTTACAATCATCTTCATATGCCTTGTGTTTACAACAGATCTATCATTCTTCATGTGATGAGATTTTACAATATATTCAATTCCACCTTTAAAAAAATGATACTTGTTATGTTCGCTATAGAAAATGGCTTTTCTGTCATACAAGTAAGGACTACCTAGAACCATCCCACAAATGTCAAGCGGAATTATTTCTAACTCTACCTCATCTACAAACTTAGATGTGATTGCAAATCAGAGTTTACACTACTTTGACACATGTAACCGAGCATTATCATGAACCCAACCCAATGGATAGGGTCTAGGATGAGGAGTTGTTTTTAATCCCAATTTCTTAACAACTTGTTATGAGATAAGATTAACTTGTGACCCACTGTCTATTAGTGTATCAATCTTAGTTTGTTTAGCAATAGACCTTATATAAAACAAGTCATTCCTTTTCCTTTCGACAGGTACTTCATTACAGCTTAGAGAAGAAGCATGACAACTAGTATTGACAATAGGAGTATTACCTTTGATACCCACAATTGAAATCTTGGTTTCATCATCAGAACCTGATCTGAGATCCTGCACAATAGTTGTGGTCTTCTGCTTACCCTTTCGATCCTTGAACCACTTTGGCTTCGAATCAGGATGCAGTTTCCAACATCTTGGATCTTTGTGCCCTTTCTTCTTGCAATGTGAGCAATAAGGGTTCTCATCCTCTTTCTTTACAGTAATTGTTCGCTGTGATTTCTCTTTCCCTTTCTTGCTTCCTTTGTGCTTTCTTGAGTTCATCAACAGATTGTCATGGCTATCCCTTGAGCTTGTTTCCAAATGGATAGCTTGCACACAAACTTCATCAATGCTAGTTGGATTAAACATAAGAATGGTATGTTTCAAACTCTCATGTAATCCACCTATGTACTTTAACAAAGTTTCTTTTGTGTACAATGGAATGCCCAAAATTAAATCCCTCTTCCTAAACTCCTGTGTATATTCTTGCACACTATATCCTTTCTCTTGTCTTAATGATTGCTAGTTCATTACTGCTTTTTGCATATGCCCTAATGGATAGAACTATTTCTTTAATGCAGCTATAAATTCAAACCAATAAGAAATAATTTTACCATATCGGCTTAGATCTTCCTGAGTTTTTCTCTCCCACCAAATTAAGGTTGTGCCTCCCAAGTGAAGAGTGGCTAATTGGATTTTTTGAGAATCCTCAGTAAACTTCTAAATTCTACAATAAACTTCAATTTGTTTTATCCAATTATCAAGTTTTTCTGCATCTAGTTCTCCATTATAAGTTGGCAATTCAAATTTAACATCCAATTTTAACAAAGGTGAATTAGTTTGCACAGGTTGTTTCTTTTTAGAAGAGTTAGATGAAGAAGAAGAAGAGGATGAAGAAGATGAAGAGGATGGGGATGGAGGTTCAGGAGGGTCATGACCACCTCCTACTCCTTTACCTTTGTCTTCTTTCAATGAGGATTCAACTTCCTCCTTCTTTCTAGCCTTGCCTTCCTTTCTCTTCTTTTGTTCTTGCCTCTCTTGGAAAAAAAATTCCACCATTGAATTCATCTTGAGAAAAGCTTGTTGAAAAGTTTTCTCATAAAGCTCTATAGGACTTTGTTCAACTGCCATTTCTGATCGTGGAAAAGACCTTCATTTTCCGATCTCAGGATTGAACTCTGTAAGTGCACCTTATCCTTGCTTCAATTTCAACCTCATTAACATTCACTTTTGCAATTCCTGTTAAGAAGCTCTGATACCAATTTGATCTGTAATTAGAGGTTTACAATGCAAATGTATTTAACCTTAATTACAATTATTCTTGATCCAGACAAGATTGTGTGACTATGTTGTTTAACCATTGAAATTACAGACTAGGTTCACTTTTACATAAATTAATGAAATTACTAATTACTAAAATGTTGTAATTAGAAATCAAATACTGAATTGAAAATAAATTGAAATGAAATAGTGAGAAAATTAGACCGAAGATAGAAGAATAAGACATAAGAGAAGTTAACACATGAGCTTGATAACGAAGTTCATCCAATAAGGACTACGTCTCTAGGTCCGCTTCTCAACGTTGGACTGCTTTCATTAATAGTGCCAAGAAAAAAATGCCTTGTTACAATATCCAAGCTCCAAACCTGCATAAAATCTCCTCATATTCTCTCTCAACACTTGAAGACAATTCAAACGTCTTTGTGTTTACAAAAATATCCTCCGAAAGAATTCTCTCTCCTCACACTCTCACAATTCCAATAATTTTCCAAGAAAATTCTACCCCCTTTACAAGAAAATAAGACCCCCTTTTATACAAATTTATTTGCTAATATGGGTTTTAACCATATTATTTACAAAATCAACCCAAATCCCCTATTTGCAACAATAAATCTTTAAGATCCCCCAAATAAACCTAACCCTTTTTAATTTATGGCCCTTATAATTTGGGCTTTTACAAAATAATCCTTTTAAAATTCTAAACCCTTAATTATATGGCCAAATATGTCATTCGAACTAAAAAAATCCTATCTTTATAACTATGGTATTCAAATAGACATAGTTTGTTTCAGTTATTTAACATGGGGGCTCGAGCCCTCTTTCCACGACCCACCTTATAACAAAAGTGGTATCTACCACAATCCATGCCGAAATCGGCGCTTGGTGTATTGGTTGAGAGCGATCAATGGATTATGGGAGGTCGGGGGTTCAAACCACCTGACCCCCTTTTATAGGTATTTTCCATTATTTTCAAGATAAATATAAAGAAGCCCCGCAAAAATAGCAAGAAATTTGCTTGCTCTAGCGGTGGGGAGGAATTATAAGAAAAGAGAGGTCATGAGTTTGATCCTCTTAACAACCTTTTAAACAATAAAAAAAATTCCCAGAGCTATTGAGGGGTGACACATGTCAGAACATAGTTGGCCAGAGGGATGCCACGTGTCATCATGTAATTGGACTTCTGCCACGTGTCAAAAGATGATTCGTCCACGTGTCAAGCTGTGAGAGTGCCACGTCACTGTTTCTATTGACTATGATGACATGTCACTACATGGTTAGTTGATTGGGATGCCACGTCAGCATCAATGCTGACTGCACTTTTGCTGACATCATCAAGTCAACCCACTTTTCTCGCAAACTTTGACTAGTTGTATCTTTTGCATACGAGCTCCATTTGAAGTGAAACAAGTGGCATTAGAATCATCTTAATGAGCCCTTCGCTTTGATGTCAATTTTGATGAATTATGAAATGATCAAATTTTTCACCTTTCTAACTGGCCTCTAATACCCTATTTGACCAAAATTTGACCGCATGTATCTTGGGCATATGGATTTCGTTTGGGCCAGTTCAAGTTGCATTTGAAAGATCTCAATGAGCTCTATCCAATGATGTTGGTTTCATTAGTTTTTGAGACTGTGAAATTTTTAGGTCTTCTGGGTCCTCTTGGATCAGCTGCAAAAATGTTAATTCACAAAGCATGTGCACAAGACTAACTACCATAATTAAAACATAGAATTCATTCCACATTTCATACATACTCACATATAAACCATGCAATACCATTATGTCAACCATATTTCCATCATTATAATTTAGGTCCAAGTCTACATAATAAGTATGAAAATATAGCATAATATAGGAGTATTCTCTGGAAGGTATATCTAAAAGTGTCTGAAAGTATACATGAAAGTAACAAAAAATAGGCTAATAGAGGACCCCATCATTCCCCCCAACTACACTTTTTCTTGTCCTCAAGAAAAACACTAGGGGTACACGTTATACTACAAGGTGATCTGCCTCAGGTCCATAACAACATCAACTCCCTGGGTATGTTTCAAGTAAAAAAAATTGTATGTTGTAAGTTGCCTCATTCTAGTATTCCAAGCTCTCTCACATTCCTCACCTTTCTCCTCAATCCAATATGGAACTAGATAGAGCAGCATAGGTGGGTGAAATGTGAGTGGCACCCAGTAAATCCCTTTGTCAACACCAATTTTCATGTACCTGTGTACCCTTTGAAGCATGGTGGTGAAATTATACATGGAATGAGGTTCCTTCCTCTTTAATTTTGGAGTCAAGCTATTCCATCTACTTTGCATGTAAGTGTAGCATTGTTGTCCCAAACCTACAACTAATGTTTGCATTGTTTCATAATCTGCCTTCCTGAGTTTTATAATTTTCTTGCCTACACCCTTATGATCAATGAGTTTCAACCATTCATCAATAATTGCACCAGGGTTTTTAGATTCTTTCCCTATGGGGAGAGCAATTTATTTCTCTCTCCTCATATTCTTCCATTATTTCACCCCTTAGTTGTTCATTTATGTAATAGGATGCAAGTGCCCTTCCTTGGAGATCCCCTACAAACATTAGAGGATTCCTCTCTATCTCATCTAGCACCACATAATTGTGAAAATAATATTCACACAACTGATCTTGCTCCTCAGGTGTAGAATCAGCAAAATTATTAAGACTCAAAAAATTCTACTCATACCAACTGATTATTTACTAATTAGCCTACTGAATTGCAAACATAGAAATCTTTCCTGTAGAAACAATGCATATGTCCTTGCTAGAGGTCTACATCTAATGATCTATGCATATTTTTCTGCCACTTCCTCCAACCTAACTGCTAATCTACTTAAATCCATCTCTTTCTTTTCCAGTTCCTTTGCATGTTCTTTAATCAAAATTTTATTTTCCTTCTTCCATTTTTCCTTTTCCTGTGAAAACTCATCAATCACTTTCCATAGTTGATGACCAAGTGACAAGGTGGTATGGTGAGTTGGAGTTCTGATGGAAGGAGGTTTCTGATTTGGTACTACCATTTCTCCATCCCCAGTCTTAGTTATGGCCAACTATGCCGATAAAACAAGCTTAATATTGTGGCCATATGTTTGCAATTTCTCCTCCATTTTCTATATTTTTGTTTCCCTCTCCTTGTCCTTTTGTTCATCGATTTGTACTAACTCTTCCAGGTGTTTAATTCTATCTAAGGCTTCTTGGAGCTCCTTCTTAACATCTCTTTCCTCTATATACATCACTTCTATATCATCAAACTGCTCATTACCTCCCCCTTCATAGTCCTCACAGGTAAAACTATCTAGGGTTTCCTTTTTGTGTTTTCTTAGTAGTAAACGCATCTTTTGATTCTAAATCAAAATTAGTTAACACATATCTCTTTCTTTTCATAGGTAGATTTTCATTACTAAGGATATCTCCCTTTCCTTTAGAGTCTATCTCTACTAATGTGACATCTTTCTCTTATTGTTCTTTGCTCCTTTCCTCTTCTTTAGGTTTCTTTATATTTCCCCTGATGACACCTTGTCTCTTTAATCTGCCTTAACTTCTAGGTGTAGGTGTCTCCTTCTCAAAATTCTTCTTCTCCTTTTGAACAACCTTCTTCTTCTTTGGAACATCCCCTTTCTTTTTTTGAGTATCTTGCTTCTTCTCTTTTGTTTTAGAAGGTGTGGAGGATGTGGATGTACTGCCTCTTCTACTCTTGGGTCTTTGTGATTTTGAAGAAGATGGAATTTCCTCAATTATAGGTGATCTAGACTCTGGCTCATTATGTTCCTCATGCTCACCTTGGCTATGGGTAGGTGAAGCCGTATTTGAGACATGAGGGATTTCTCTAATAGGCTCATCTTGTGGTTCTACATTCTCAGGTACCACAGGTGCATCCAGTAAACTATTAATGTCTGTACATTCCTTAAAATCTTCCCAATTTACTTGTGGGTACTGAATCCTCAAACTTATTTTTACTAGTAAAGCAATCAAATAGTGGTGTGATAGGGAAGTGTCACTTTTTTTTCTTTGATACTTTGATGCCATCCTTTTCAATAAATTATAAAGAAAGTTTGACACATTTACCAACTTATTGTGCCGAAGGTGACTGAATGTATATAAGATATTTTTCCTATTGTCGCAGATGAGATATCTAAGAATGTAGGAAGCATAATTAGTCCATAACCAAGGAAGAGAGAGTCTCTTTGTAACTTATGAAGATGAGTCCAAATCCTCTCCTCATTCACAAAATTCCTCTCTGGCTACAACTGCATCTGCACATGCTAGAAACTCTGCCCCAGTTCTAGGTAACCCAGTAACTTGTGCTATGGTGACCTCAAATAAATATAATAATAGTCCCTTCACCATTGCTTCATCATACTCAAGCATAGCTAGAAGCCTTCTTGTCATGTCATTGTTGAATTCTGTTAGTTTCAAGAAATAATCAAGCCAACCAACCTTGGTAAAAATGGGTAGAACCATTACATCTTCCATAATTTGCTTATGAGCTAACAGATCCCTTCTGATGACATTGCCTCCCATTATGAATTACTCTTCTCTCCTCAATGTGTTCAATTTAGTCTTGAAAATTTAGCTCAATTCACTCCACCACCTTCAAAACCCTTCTCCTTCCTATTGTTTCCTCATATACTTTTACTATCATACCATAACTGCAACTCCCTTTCTTAGTGTCTAATTAATTTGAGGTCACAAATAGGTTCTAGGTTTGACTCTAGTTTGGGCTTAGCTCAAGTTCTTAGGACTGGAAATTTGGCAATTGGAATATTAGTAAAAATTATGTATAATTTTAGGAGGGTTTTGCATGTCGCATCTATCTATTGCATTTGATTTGGGTGGAAGATTTTGAAAAAATTAGCTGAGTTGTACCCTCCCCCAACTTAATGGTTGAAGTGACCTCACTTCACGTTTGTGATTGGGAAGTGGTAAAATTAGAAATAATGTAAATTAATGGTATGAATAGTTTACATGCATGAATTAATATGAAAGACATATGAAAGTTTAAAGAAAGCTATGGTAATTATGATAGTCTACCTTGAGTACCGGTTAAAAGAGATAATTGATCGTCATGCGTGTAAACTAAAAAGCATGTATTCAAATGTTGATTTGATGTGACGCAAAATAACTACAAGCTAATGAATTGTGAGGTGGAGAATGCAAATTGATAGGATGAATTAGACAAATAGCAGCTGGTGATGTGACAACTCAAATATTTGAATTTCAAGTTGGCAGCTAGAAATTATAAAATCATGCTACAGGTACTTATTGTGAAGAGATGGATATTGCATGTGAGTATTTTGGGGTGAATGTGAATGAACTTGTAATTAATGTGGTGCCAAGTGATTTGATTTTTTTCTTCTTCTGCCAGACGGTGCTACGGGTACCTTCAGTAACATGACCTGCTTTGAATGTTGACAACTATTATGCTACAGGTCCTTATGGCATTAGGACCCTTTCTGAATGTGTAAATAAAAATAGGTCCCTCTAGAAAAAAATATAAACATCATTATAACTGTGTTGTGTGTGCTTGTGAGATAAAGTTGAGAAATTAATCTCAAGTGATCTCAAGGATTGAGTTGTGTAGCTCAATCATTGGGTCACTTGAAGTGCCAGGTATATCATGTGTTGCTAAAACATAATTGTTGGTGTCTAAACTTGTATCTGGATCGTTACGAGCACTGTAATGATGAAATAGGGAGAAGATAAAATAATATTTTTGTAATGGATTCTTATATAGCTTCAATATGTGGCCATTAACCAAAAGAGAAAATTTGACTGCATCGATGGTGTGCAACTTGACCACTCCATTAGGATAGAATTGACTAATTTAATAGGGTCCTAACCACTTTGATTGGAGTTTACCTTTGATGTCTTTGTACCTTGAATCATATAACAATGCCCAGTCCCCTACATTAAATTCCTTTGTTTTGATGTACTGATCGTGCCACTTCATCCTTTGCTATTGTACTACCTCAGTGTGATGGATTGATTCCATCCTAATCTCATCTAATCCATTTAAATTATGCAACCTCTCCTTTTGAGCTTTCATTAGGTCTATTTCTAGTTCCACTACTATCCTTAATGTTTTATGCTCAAACTCAATTGGAAGGACTACTGTTTTACCATACACTAGCTCATAGGGTCTAAAACTAGTTGTTTTCTAGGTTGTTCTATATACCCATACTACTTCTGGTAACCTTGCAACCCAATCCTTCTTATGCAGTTGCACTATCTTGTTGAGAATACTTTCAATTTCTTTATTAGTAACTTCCACTTGACCATTAGCTTGAGGGTGGTAAGGTGTTGACTTCCTATGTCCAATTTGGTATTCTCAACCAATTTGGTGACGATGTCAGAAGTAAACTATGGACCTTGATCAGTGACTATTTCTCTAGGTACTCCATACCTAGTAAATATATCCTCATATAAGAATTTATCCACATTTCCCTCTCTAGAAAACTGTAAGGTCTTTACTTCTACACATAGTCAAATAATTGGTGCAAACAAGAATGTATTCCTTGTTGTTGGAAGTAGGTGAGATTGGTCCAATAAATTCTAGACCCCACTTATCAAAAGGAGCTAGTGTTAACTAATGCTACAATGAAATTTCATCACTTCTTGTTGGTTTACCCATCTTCTGGCACTTGTCACAGCAACTTGTGTATTTGACAAAATCTTTGTGCAAAGTTGTCCAATAATAACCAGTTGTGAGGATTTTAAATGCTATTATTTTTGTTGCAAAATGACCTCCATATGGCTCATCATGGAATGCCTTCATGATATCAAAGATGTCATCTTATCTTACACACCTTCTCATGATGTTGTTAGGGCCAGTGTAAAAAAAATAACTTGATATCCAAGAGTATGGAAAAAAATTGTGTACCAACTATCTCTTTTACCTTGGAGAAAACTGTGTTGGAATCTGCCCTGTTACTAAATAGTTGGCAATGTCAACATACCATGGAATATGGACATTTAGAGAAAATAAGTGTTCATCTAAGAAAAAATCATCCACCACTCCTTCAACTGATTGTGTTGGAAATCTTGACAATTTTTTTTCCACTGCATTAGCTTTACTAGGTTTTTCCACTATGGTAATATCAAATTCTTGTATAAGGAGCAGCCATCTGACCAATCTACCTCCTACTACAGATTTATTCAAAATATATCTAATAGCAGTGTGGTCTGTATGGAAAAAAAATGAATAACCAATAATGTAATGCCTTAATTTATTGATGGCATACACTACTATCAACATCTCCTTCTCTATAACACTATAATTCAGCTATGCTCCTTGAAGATTCTTGCTAACGTAGTATATTTCATATTCTTTGTTACTATTTTTCTAACCCAAAAATTCTCCAATAGAAAAAAAAGAAGCATCTGTATGTATATGAAAGGTTAGGGTCCAATTAGGACCCCCTCAAAACACATGCTTGATTCAAGGCTTTCTTCATCTCTTCAAATGAGTGTTGGAACTCTAATGTCCATTCAAATTCAATGTCTTTACTCAACAAAAAAAACAATGGTGCAACAATCTTACTGAAGTCTTTAATAAACCTCCTGTAGTAGCCTACGTGGCCAAGGAAACTTATGATATCTCTTTGCTTCTGTGGAATAGGTAATGTAGAAATAATTTATGTTTTTGTGGATCAACTTGAATTCCTGCACTAGATATAAAATGCCCTAAAAAAATGCCCTGTGTCATCATCATAAAGCACTTTTCATTGTTGAGTGATACGTTGTGTTCTTTACATCTTTTCAATACATTTTCTAGATTACTTTAAGGGCTTTCTTCCTCATAAGTCTCTCCATATATGGTGAAATTATCCATATATATCTCCATACAATCATGAGCATAATCAGAAAAGATGCTGAGCACTACCCTATAAAAAGTAGTTGGAGCATTGCATAAACCAAAGGGAAAAATAGAGTAGGCATAAGTAACCCAAGGACAGGTGAATGTAGTTTTGTCTTGGTCTTCTAGAGAAATTTTTATCTGATTGTAGCCACTAAAACCATCTAGGAATGAAAAATACTTTTTCCAAAGTAAGGAATCAAGTACTTGATCAATGAAGGGCAATGAAAAGTGACATTTCCTAGTGGATGTATTTAGTTCCCTATAATCTACACAAACTCTCCATTCCCCACCTTTCTTAGGAACAATTACCAAAGGTGAGACCCATTCACTATCAGATATAAGATCGATAAAACCTGCATCAAGGAGTTTTTAAAGTTCAGCTTTGGCGATGTGTCTTAAAGCAAGGTTCATATGTCTCTGATGCTGTCTAATAGGTCTATAACCATCATTGATATTAATCCTATGCATACATAAATTAGGATATATGTCTTTCATATCATGGTAATCCCATACATATGTTGCTGAGTGTGCCTGCAACATTGCGTGCAAAAAACTTTTTTGTTCTTCATAGCATTTTTCCTAGCATGAATTCTAATTCCTTGGATGATTCTTATGTAGATGAAAGGTCAAGACTTGGAATGATTGGTACACACTGTTGTGGTAGTAAGGAATGAAAGATTTGAGATATTTCTTCTAAGGAATTGGTGGGTATAATACTTTGCAAGGGGCCTTGTAGGCATGTGAGACAATCTTGTTGTTGTAGAATCCTACCACATTCATTCTAGCTTATGTGAGCAATGAGCTCATCTTCATCCTGGTCATCTAATAAAGGGCTTCGTTCTATGGTCATCAATGTCTGTAGAGAACTGTTATCTTCCTCATCCAAAGTGGGCCAAATAGTTTGCTCAAGATCAACATAAGGTTGGGTTGGAGGATAGAGGACCAATTTCTTGGTCACTATCCCATTAGATATTATCATATTGCCAAAACTATAGCCTATGAATGCATCATCTATAGCTAACCATGGCCTGCCTAGGATGAGTGGGTATCCTGCAAGATTAACATTTGGTTGTAAAACTATGAAGTCAATAGGATACTCCCAAGAATACAATGCAATAACTAAATCTTCAATGATTCCTTCAGGATTGACTATTGACCTATCAGCTAACTATAAAATAGTTTGTGTAGGTCTAAGGTTGGCTAACTAAAGTAGCTGCATTATTTCTTTAGTCATAACATTGATCATTGCCCCCAATTCTATCAAAGTGTTCTTAATAAGGGTCCCATTAATCTTGATGTCCACTACTGGACTACCAAAGTTGTTTTCCTACTCTAAGGTGGACATCATTCACCTCTACCCCATATGTGGGGTATTGCATAGCTTCGTTAGTATAAGCCTGTTGAACAAGCTTGTTGTTAGGGTTAGGTGCAGGTTGGGTAGGTATTTATGGTGGTTTGGGTGGTTTGGATGTAGGATTTAATGGAGGCATAATATCTTGCTGTTTCTATTGAGGTGGAAGCATAGGCTGTTGATAGTTCATGTTTTGTTGTTGCCACTGCTAGCCTTTTTTCCATTGAGGCTGCCATTGGTTCTACTGTGTTGGCCATTTGGGATTATAATTGGAATCCTAATTTTTTTTTGTGGCCAAGGATTTGGTTGTTGCTAGCTCTAATTTTTATGGGATTGTGGCCATTGTTGAGGATTCTACCATGGATTTTGGTTTTCTAGCTAGGGTTGAGAATTCCATGCAGAAAATTTCTAATTTCCAATGGGAAAGGATGAATTGAAGCTAAGAGGGTCTTGTGGCATACCTTGTCTTTGTTTCCATGGCCTTCTCTAAGCTATATAAAAGAGTTTTCCATCCTCTCCTTCAAGTGGCTGGAAATTAGGTTTTTCAACTTTATCTTGCTGGATACTAGCCACCCTTTTGCATTTATAGTTTGTTTTTCTTTGCCTATAGCTTGGACAATATTTAGTGAACATCACCTCATATTAATCTTGCTTCTTCTTGATGTGGAGAGTATCCAATTGATTTTCTAAGTGGCTAATAATTTTCTCCTTCATGTTGGACAATAGGTTGCTCAATTCTATCTTTGAAACCCCTATAGATGATTTGCTGATAGTGGATGTCCTATCTCCTCTTGATCTTTTAGTGAAGGTCCTGGAATAATTCCTAAAGACCTTAAAAATTTCTTGAAATGGTATTTGGGAGATATCTCCTTGTCCAATGAGGTTGAGGTCTCCATACATTTGTCATTGACTCCCCTCAAAAATACTAACTTGAGGGACTTTTCAGACAACTTGTTTTGTGGGTTTTTCTTCAAGGCAATCTAAAATATCTCCACATAGTCTTTTAGTGGTTCATCCTCCTTCTGTGACATTCTAAAAATTTCATCTTTCCTCCTATCAGGTCCCCTACAATAGTCTTGGTACTTCTCCAAGAACAAGGTCTTCATGGTATCCCAATCAGGAACAACATCCCTACCTAGTCCCATGAGCCATCTTAGGGCTGCATCTTTTAGAGTGGTAGGGAAAAGTTTGATCCTATGAGCATCATAAGTATAGTCATAACTTCTACACATGACATCAAATTCAAATAGAAATGTATCTGGATCCTCAGTCATTAACCCATAAAAGATTGGCGAGGTTGAATGTGGGATGTTATTCAAAACTGTAGCCCATTCTTGGTTAGTGATTGGGAACTCAAATGTTGCATGTTCAGGATCATCATCCACTACATCACCCATGGTGTGGTATGTTGCCTCTGTAAGTGTAGTAGATGGTGGTGATAAGGAAATTTCTTCTTTAGTATTACCCTCACTCTGAGTACTGGGTTCACCAATTTCTGATATGGCTTCTTGGTGTGTAGAGGGAAGAAATCTACCCAAAGAATCTCTCTGCCTCCACATACATGAAATATGGCTTTATATAGTAGTGGTCATGCACAATGCTAGTGTATCTTTGGTGTTGGAAAAGATTAAGTTTAACAATCCTAATGCTGAAAACAAAATGTAAACTATGAAAGATTAGAAAACAAGTCTATGAAGATAGCACCATCCCCGACAATGACACCAAAAATGTAGAGTCTAAACTAATGTATTGTAAAATTGGTAGAACCTACACAATTCAGAGGTTTATTTTACTAAAAAATCCACTCAACATTGCAAAGACTAAATTAAAATGTCAACCCAAGGTTTGTAAACTTGTGATGGTGTTGCACTGTATGTGCCTTCAAAGACTCAAAACTACCCAAGTTATCCTATTCAATATGTTCTACTTGCTAGAAATTATAGAATTACATAACGGTGACAGAAACAAACCAAAACTAATGGCTATAGGTACCTACAACTTAAATTATAATTGAACTGTTGTTAATGAAATGTTACTGCATCAACTCAAAACTAATCAAACTAACAACTTAGCTAATTTAACCTCTAGAGTATTAATGGTTAACCATTGCATGTATGTTCATGAACATTCATTACCAATAAGAAAATTTGAAAATTCTAGTTTAACTTGTATGTAGTTCATGAAGTAATGATAAACAAAAAATAGCTATTTAAACAAAGATAAACAACTAGAAAATGAAGTGAAGAACAATTACCTTGATTGTCCTACTCAAGTGGTTGTTCTCACCTAACTGGAACCAAATCTAACTAACAAATTCTACACATCCATGTAAAATTGACTTCATTCACTTCATATCATGAAAGATTACATAAGATCTTCTTCAAAGATTGTATTTAATGAAAACCATTCTAAATATCCATCATGTCTTAAAAATGGAAATAACTAATAATGAAAGGCTGAAAAACCAAATAACTTATCAAGGACACAACCATCAACTATATACAAGCTCAAGGGAGTCTTATTATAAGCAACAACTAACCACAATCATTAACTTCCACTCTAGATATCAAAGCATATAGTTAAGATTGAATTGTTTAGAACATAACTGAAAAGAAAGAAGAATCCTAATAGAACCGAACTTTGTAAAATAGGATTGCATGTAAAACACATAAACATTTGTCAAAATCCTATCAGTAAAGGAGTCCTTTTCCAGTGCTTTTTAACTTTTTATAATGATGCACATTCAATTTCCATTAGTCTTCAAGAAGTATTTATTGCATTCAACTTAATTTGGAACTCCCCTATTTTACTATCTTAGTCTTCTTTTTGCTGCGGGTTACAACTTCCAATTGCTACGTGCTACAATTCCTCCTTGGCTACAAAAATGTTAATTCACAAAGCATGTGCACAAGACTAACTACCATAATTAAAACATAGAATTCCATCCACATTTCATACATACTCATATATAAAGCATGCAATACCATTATGTCATAACCATATTTCCATCATTATAATTTAGGTCCAAGTCTACATAATAAGTATGAAAAGATAGAATAATATAGGAGTATTTTCTGGAAGGTATATCTAAAAATGTTTGAAAGTATGCATGAAAGTAACATAAAATAGGATAATAAAAAATAAGAAGTATCGCCCTAAAAAAATTAAAAAAGGTGGGATTTGTTATTCACTCATCGAGTGATAAATTACTACAAGTGAAGGAGATATACGATTCAAATGACGGAAGATCCAATATTTGAAAATTGTGTCTAAGATGACTGGAAAAGTTGAAACAAGAACATATATTATTCGTTCATTATGGGCAAATCCATAATTTTCGAAGATTGAATCGATGATCAGTTCCCAACCATGGGGCGAATGAAACCCAATACATAGATCGCTTGCTAAAAGAATAGAAAAAGCTTTCATTGTATCGCTTAAGCTGTAGAAGACTTCTTGGATCCAAGAATTGAGAATGCCAAGTCTCTTCTTACCCAGAATGAGACAAACAACCCCATCACATTCAACAATCTAAATCATGAGAATATGAAATCACATGATACTTCTAAAATAAACTCAACTAAAATGAAACTTTGTGATTTTAAAATGTGAGAGATCTTAGAGATGAAAATTCAAACACGAATTCTAGATTGGTGCCTTAACTCAAGGCATGGAGTCAGATAAAATGCAAACTATATGGTATAACGAAATTTCATCTAAGCATTATAGAGCTCTATAACATTGCATTACAATGCTATACTCGAAATCCTTAACCAATTATTCTTATCAAATCCCTTCACAATATTACACAAACCTATATTTCCATTAAAACATTTAACCTATTATTTGAATAAGAGCATCAATAGAAGCATACATCCACTGGGACAATAATGGAGAGAAATCAAATGATCTTTGATCAATTTCAGTTATAATTTGTATAAAGAGTACAAAATGAGACAATTGGCTTCAAAATTTCCATTGTATTCATTCAAATTCTAGTGATGTTATACAACATATAAAAACCATAAGTTACAGACTCAACAACCTAAGAAAATACTCAAACTCTATTCTTTGTGTTACATTAAAAATACTCCAAGAGATCAATCATCCTATTCAAATGGCCTTGAATTCCCTTTTATAAGACAAGGGAGCAACAAGCTTCGAGCCATTTACACATGTCATATTTTCATTTGAAATTCATTTACATTTCAAAATACAAGTGCAATTACTTGCTCATGGATGGAATATTCTAAGGAAAAATACAATTATATTTACTCTTTGTAATCTTTGTCCCTACAAAAGTGTCTTGATGCTGATTGTTGATTATTTGCCACTTTTTTTCTTCATTCTTCTTGATGTGAACCTAGGAATGTTGAGCTGGCAAGTGAAGACAAAAACCTTGTGCAAAAGAAAAAACTTCTTGTTGTTGGATCTATTGAAATTGCTTGGGAGTACTGAATGTGCATAAAAAACAAAATGTGTCCACATCACCAGGAGAAAGCTCTACAAGTCAAGAATTTCATTGAATTTCTTATCCCATGTGTCATAGGATTCCTCTGAAGGCCAGTTGAAATCCATGAACTCATCCAATTTATTTCTATATGGGCTATACTTTTTCACTACCTGGTTGTCTTTCTTATCAAAATCATCCAAAAACTTATTGGTGAGTGACAATTTGTCCATACTATTCTTTAACATATCAATATCAAAATCTCCACCATCACAAACTAAGTGGGCCTATGTAGAAACTACATTATCCATTTGTGCTCTCTACTACTCATATGTCTTTATAGTTCCATTACTATCCAAAATTTCTGGAAAGAAGCCGAGATCACTATCATCAAATTGTTGGAGCAGCTCTTTAACTTTCTTCTCCATGGGATCTATCGCCCCATTATAATCAATGATTCCTTTCACCATATTTTATGTAGGGACTACCTATGTTGGCTTATTTGGTTCATTAGTATACCCCTTGATCATGCCACCCAATGCACTAAATTTGGCACCCATAATTGCATTAATGGGATTGCCACTGACCTGTCCCTTTCAAACATGTTGATTGCATTAAACAATAAAGAGTAATTGGTGTGAACATTGTTTACCCTCTTTATTGCTTTCCCCATGAAATTATCAAGTACATTGGAGACAATGAGCATATTACTTTCTTCTTACAACTCAAACAATTCCTCATATGCCCTCAGCTGTTGAATCAGATCTTTCCTACTTACTCTTTTCTTTGGGGGAGGAATGTTGGGAACAATTTCTGTTAGTGGTCTTTCCTCATAGACAACCATCTCCATAGATGGTGGGGGAGGTGATTGAGCTAGAGGAGATGGTGGAGAAGAAGTAGATGGAGCAGTAGGCTACATTGGTTGCACTTGTTGCTAATTATGCAACATCTCTACTGTTAACTCCAATTCAACAAGCCTTTTCTTGTCTCTTTTATACTCAATTATTAATTCAATGTACTTCCTTGTTTCTGCATCACACTTCTCTTGCAATGACTCAACATTGGTTTTGGTGAACTTTGCAATATTAACAACCAATGTGGCTACCTCCACTGCTAAAGTGTCTAAGACTCTCTTAATGATGAGGCCTCCTCTTAGGTCTAAGAACAAATAGCAAGTGTGTCGCATTGTGGACTGAAAGAATATCCTTGTAGTGCACACAAAGCATCCTCATCAGTGGAAAAAACATGCGAGTCATGTTTTCTCACAATGTTAAAAGCAATGGTAGATGCCATATCCCATTCTAATAATAAAAGCAAGCCACTATCTCTCACCAGTCTTCTCCCTTCTTCAGGAGTCAATTCTTTCTACTTGGCCTTCAATTTTGAAAATACCCTTGCAGCTATCACTTCCTTAGGCAGCTTTGGGAACTTAGCCATTTCTCCTTGCTCTCTGCTTTCAAACTCATCCCTTTTTGTTCTCTAAAAAAATTCCTTAAAAACATTATTTTTGACAAATGCATCATCTGTTATGAATTTTGTGCAAGATTTATCTCTTATATCATCTGCATTATCTAAACTTGTCAAAATTTCCTTTGTTAATCTATTCTATGGGGATACTAATTCCATCTCCCTCTGAGGTGAGGCATGTTCTACATAATTTCATTAATAGTGACTGCAACCTCATCATCAGAATCTAGAGGGTAGTCAACAAGTCCTGTAGTTTCAATTTTCCCCCTCTTTGGAGAAGACTCCCTTGGAGGTGAATCTAAATCAATGAAATTCTATGGGGGCGATGGTGGCATTTGAGGCACAGGGGATGAGGCTCTTGAATCCTCATATTGTGTAGGAGTAGCCTTAGTCTGCTCCTTCATTACAATCCCCTTTTTTCTTCTTGTGAAGACATATTGTGTCTTTGGTGGTTGATAGGTGGGCCTCTCTTTAATCATAGGGCCTTTCCCCTTACCATGCTCTTCTCTTTTCTCCTTAAGCTACCCAACAACCTTGTAAAAATTCTAAAAAATGGTCTGAATTATGAGAGTAGAGTCCTCAATATCTTCATATTTTCCTTTGAAGGTGAAATCCTTTTACTTTTTCGCCTTCTCTAGTTTCTTAAAGACTAACCACTTTATCTTTCTATCCTCAGCCTTATATAGATTAAACTCATTTATGATTATATCCTCTAGATAATCAAAATTGTGCTAAAATTTAACTTTGTTGATCCTTACCCTGAATGCAAAAATAAAACCCTCATGATCATGATTCCTGGCTTTGCAGTACTTCATGTTAAGGGGAGTAATCATTGAAAGAATGTTTTTCCACCCCTCCCTGACCATAAAGAAATTTGAAAATATTGTATATTGAGGGGAAAGAGATCCCTTCTTCTGATTTTCCAAATTTATATTGTCCACTCTTCCTAGCTACCACATAACTTCAAGAAAACCCATTTTGAGTGGCATAAACATTGGAAGCACATGTGGACTTACATTAGTCCCATAAAAACCTAAGGATGGTGCAATCCTCATGCATAATGACATATCCCAAATTCAGGCCTCCTCTCTTTAGGCCTTTGAAAATCATGTAGTTCTTTGGGGATCCTTGGTACCTTTGTTCCGAAATAACTCTTCAATCTTGATAATTTTTTTTTTGTAAATGCTAGAAAACTTGATGTTGCACAATGTTTGTCCAGTAAATGGGTCCATATCTAGTCTAGAAGATATTCTCCATTTTCAGCTTTAAATTTAAGTTGTAGCCTTGGGCCCAAATCTTTAGATCCATGTGCCAAAAAGATGTGGCATACCAAAGAATACCACCAAAACCTTACACCACCTTTCCCCTCCTTAATAGCCACCAATTTCTTATGCATTGAATCTAACAAATAGGCAGCAAAACCATATTCCTCATTAACTAACATACTTTGTATGTTAGCAACCATGAAAATGAATGTGATGTGCATCCTCTAAGGAGGGTTAAGTCCTATGATCCAACACAAAGTGTGACAAGTTATACCAAAGTAAAATCCAAAGGCATCCACTTTAAAAGGTTCCTTATCCTCAGGGGTGAGACTCATTGTAGTTCTACCCTTCCCCTTCACCATGAAACTTGGCAATATTGTTACTCTGTATGTGCTTTTGTTCTTTTCATACTCATTCCTTAGTGCTTCCAGCTTGAATTTTTTAGTTGTATTAGGGTTAAGTCTGAAAACCACTACAATTCCTTCTCAGGTCAAATTCACCATCTCCAGCCCAGCATGTTTCCTCACAACCTAAACAGTTGGGTCATAATGTGCAACTATGGCTTTAACCACGTCTACATCTAAGTACACATTTGGAACTGCCAAATTTCCTAGGTATAAGTTCCAATCATTGTAGCTTGGAACTTTGGCATTCCATTTCCCATACCAATACTTGAATAGTTTCCATCCAACAACCTTCATCTCAACATCCCTAATTGCATAGTGTTTATCCAAAATACCCTTATTTGCCCCTAGGCCTTGCAACATCAGTTTGCCTATGTTTTTATCCATTGTTGAACTAGGTAGTTGGGCTAGCAGGTCTTCATGAAGGGCTCTTTTGGGTTTGGAACCAAAGGCTTGAGATTTTGGGGGGACATCTTAGCAATAATCGTGAAAACTAGGGTTTTCTACGGTGCGACTAGGGTTTCAAAATAAGTGCAAACTAAGCTAGGGAAAATTACAATTAAATAGAATGCAAGTAATGAACACTAGGAAAATTCAAAACATAGAATAACCCTAGAATAAAAATTCAACACTATAACTAGCAAGAGCACAAGATTCTACACACAATTTAGTAGAGTAGAGGTAAAATTCAACTTATTGGTGTTCAAGATGTGCAAACCCTAATTTCCTTCACAAAAAGCTCGTTCTTCACAAGGTTTTATCTCCAGTCACTTTTAAATGTTTTGGTAAATTGGAATTATGCCTTGGATTTTTATTTTATGGAAAATTGCAATAAATTCAAGCTTTTTGGCGTCTCATCTGCCATTACTATTCACTCGTGTGAACCAGAACGACTGCATCTACTTATTTTCTCAATTTTTAATTTGATCTATTGATTCGAGGATGATTTATACCTTTGGATGGATCAATTCGAGCCAACCAAGTATGAAAAATATGACCTTTATTCACCTCAACATTGAGCCAATAGAATATCTCCATGTGGAAAATCCCATCTCATGTCATTTTGGGTCCCACTGCTCTTAGGGTCGCTAAAAGAGATGACGTGGTGACTCCTTGCATCCCCACACTTATGCATTGAGAAACAAATCAAAGGTTGCTTGATTGTAGGGAAGTTAACTAGATGCTACCACGTGTTTCAGTTGTGCACTATTTAACCTCCAATGCATTCGCCCATACTTCGGAATTTTTTTTATCACATTTTTAACCTTTTGCAATTTGGACAACCAAGATTATATCACTTGATCAAAGAGTTATCAAAAAATCGCCATGTGTATTCAGATATGCATCTTTTACTCTCCCTTATGTCACCTTAATATTTAATGAAATATTTCATTTACTTTAATAATCCCTCCAATAGTTGAGATCATGCCACTTGGCATCATCTTGAACCCTTGTGGTCAACCATGGTCTTCAGAGACAACCCCTGCAGGATTGCAGGGAATGGTCAAGATGGTGCCAGATGTCACAATAAGGACCTTTAGATCACGAGTCTACCACTTAGCTTTGAAAAGAACTGCAAATCCCACAAGACATGTGGCGCCTTCTAGCTTCCCCACATTGACATCTTAGTGAATATTTTAATCTTTATAGGATTGTAAGGACCAATAAATATTGAACACGTAGCAAGTGCGGGACCATGCCACACCTTACTTAAGGGTTTATTTAGCACATTATTTAAAGTTATTACTTAGGTTGAGGCCATCTCTTAGTTCAACTTATGACTTAAAACTTTAGACTTCAAATTTATTTTAGACCTAAGGTTTAGGATTTTAGAAATAATGCAAAATAATTTTGATGACCCACGAGACCTTAAGACTTTAATCAAATATTTAAAAAGGTTGACTAGTTAGACTAGAACAAAGAGGTTGGTTGACATACGACACTAATGCCATAAGTGGTTACCTAAGGAACCAAAAATGGGTAGTAACAAGTCAACAATTGAATATAAGAAAAGGCTAAGGATTTAACACTGTTAGGTTTAAAGAGGTTTTTAGCCCTTGGGTGAACCCTAATGCATGCAACAAGAAACCCTAGCCTGCATAACCCACTTTAAAAGCTCAAAATTTTGAAATGCATGTATCAAAACCTTATTTTTTTTCAAAAGTCCCATCAGTGGCTCTAGTTGGGGGCATTTGTTTAGCAAGAACAAAGTGAGATCCCATAAATATCTAGTGGAGCAGACTAAATACATAGAGACAAAACCAAAGAAATTCCTAGACAAGGCAAACATACCAAACCAAACCAAACCAAACCCATATACAAAAATATACATAAAAATAGTGTACATGGAAAAGAACATACCTTATGAGAAGTATGTTTTCAGGAATTCTCCATGTACTAGGAATTCCAAAAATTCACCTATTAAACTTTGTAGGAAGTATGAATCCTCTCCATGTGTTTTTCTTACTAGATAAGGGCCCAACATAATGCATCAAACTTCCCATGCTGCCTTTTTCCCGAGATTTGGAATTCCACATTAAATCCTTTCTCCCCACTTCAAACTTCCTTGGATATGTTTTCTTGTCATATAGGTGTTTAACTTGTAGAACTACGTCTTTGCATTATTTTATTGTGCTTCTCTTCTTGTTTCATCCAATTTAGTCAAGACATTTATTTTATGTTGCATATCATCATATATGTCTTCATCAAATTCCTGAATGAATTTGTATATATTTATGAGATTATTTTTTGGTAGCCTTGCTTCAATGCTATAAGCTAAGAAGAATGGAGATTTTTCTGTATCTTTATTGATGGTCACTCTATCAACCCAAAGAGCTAACTTTAACTTTGAGTCCCAAGCCTTCTTTTTTTTCTCAATCACCCTCTTAATAATCTTTAGTAGACTTTTATTACTTTATTCTGCTTGTTCTTTGTGTTACACTTTTATGATATGAATAAATAAATATCACCAATCTTATTCTAAGTCAATAGTTCTGAGTAATGGAAGTACCATGAATGGATTTATCTCAAAGTTGCGAGAGTACCACATGTGATTTGAGCTAATTGTAGGAACGCCTGAGAGCTGGCCACTCAAGGGATCTCATAGAGTAGATAAGTATTTTTTGTTACTTTCATTTTGCACATGTTAAATTTAGATGAATGTTATCTTGTGTTGAGCTCTGTCATGTGTTCCTACAGGTCATGGTTTTAAGTTTACAACCTTTAAGTTCAGTTTACTTGGACATTCTAGAGCACCCACTCCTATTCTTAGTTACAAGTCATTAAGTGTAATTTTAGTTAGTCATTAGTTTCCTTCATTTAAAATTCACAGTTTAACTGCAAGTGTTAATTCTTAGATAATTTACATGCTTTCTAGAGTAAGAATTTGAATGCTTTCTAGCTTAAACAATTTCGTGTTTTCTAGTTTAATCTCTATTTACAACCATTTCAAAAATTCAAAAAATCTTACTAAGAGAGATGGCCAAAATGTCCCCTATTGCATACAGCCTTCGAACACTACTCGATCAACATAATTGGCATATTTTTAACTAAAGTGTTAGGACCTTACGATAGCCTATCACCAAGCATGGTCTTAGTGGGTTCCATTGCATGGACTCTATCAACATCTTCAAATTAGGATAGATAATATCTAAACAATTATTATCAAGTTTCATTAAAATCATTAGAATATTCTCATTTCTAACGAAAATGATTTGTATGAATGTTAAGAAACTATTATATATACCTTGAAGGTTCCAACTACTTTGAATTCCTTGATAATATTTTTGTTAAATTAAAGAGGGGTTATATGGCTCCCCACCCAATATAAAGTTCCATAAGGAAAACAAAATAGCATTCTATAAGATGTAGACCTTGCATAGTCCCATAAATAGTAAACACAACAAATTCCAATCACACAACACAAAGAAAGGGGCACATTAGTATGCATTAAAATTGAAAAAAATAAACAAATTGAAAACATACATAGAAATTAAATCTTAATCCTAATTTAACAATCTCATTGCAAAGCTCAATTTTTTGTTGATTCAATTATTGGAATGAGGGTGCAATTCAATAACATAAAACTGTATTTGGATGATAATTGATTTTAATAGAGTTGATTTGCATAAAGATTAATTATATATGAAATTGATGAGGGAATGATCTTATTTACAAAATTTTCTAGGAAAAATCAAATGGAAGATGGGGATGAGATCAAAGACTTGAATTAATTGAACAAGTTATGGAGTCAAATCAACTAGAAAATAAAAAATTGACATTCCGAAGTGACAAGAGGACAACAATAGATTATTTAGTTTTAATAATATATAAATGTGAGGAATAAATTTTTATTCAAACATGGAGTTGACTAATGGATGAAGAAGTTTCTTAAATGAGATGGAGTAAACTAATAAGAGGAGTTAACAAATTTGTAGATGAAATTAACTAATGTGACAAAATAGAAAATTTATTTGAAAAATAGATAATTATCTCTTATTTAATTATATAATAAAATATTATTTAATTAAATAGATAAATGGAAATAATTATTAACTAATAAATTATTTGTGATGCGATAAATGGTAAATGGTAATAAATGATCATAAATGGTAAATTAATGTGATAAATGATATTTAATGATTAATTAATTAGTGGATGGTAAATGTTTATGATAATTGATAAATTAATATTGATGCTAAGAAGAATATTTTTAGTGTCTATATTTTTCCTCTCTTTGAAGCAATGTTCAAAGTGACATTGTTTCAAAGGAAAGAAAAATAGATAAGAAGAAACATTAGAGAAGATGGATAAAATGATGATATACCCTAGCCAAGTTAAAAATGGAAAATTAGAAAAGTGAGATGATTGATGCCTTCAAGAGATTATCCATGTGAAAAATGTATGGGTGATGTTTCGAAAGAAAAGATATTAAGAAAATTCTAGACGAACATTGAAAAATGAAAAATGAAGAAAAATATATGCAAGAAACATGTGATTATGGATGAAATGATCTAATGATGTGTTATGTTGACTTTGAGTTTAACAACCTTTATTTAATATACAAATAGATGTTATGCAACAAAGTATATATGACCAAGGTGCCAATGTATCCAATGCATGGATTGAATCTCTAGAAAAATATATAATAGGATGCCCTAGCACTCACAAGGCATCTAACACTCATGGTGGATCCATGGTGAGACAACCAACACACATAAGGAGTTCCTTACATATCATGAGGTACATGACCTTAGAGGGTTTGATGAGAGAACAACCATCAAACATGACACACATAAATAATAGAACTTTTCCCAATGCATAACATTCAAAGCACACCATGATATGAAAATATTTTGGTAATATTGAATAGGCATAATATGGGTCAAAAGATAAATAAAAAGATATGTCAAAAGATCAAAACTATAAACCAAAGAAAAGACAAATAATTGTCAATTGACACACAATAATATTAAATCTTATGCCAAGTTGTGGAAAGGACTAAAATATGGAATTGGATCATGTCTAGTTTAGGGAAGGAAACACCTTATTTAAGACAAGTGATGGATGGTCTAGGCAAATGTTCATGATGGAAAAGGATTGTTTTGACTATATTTTATCGAGGTTGATGTAGATTTCTAATTTTTTACATTAAAAGTATATGTTTCAAGTGTGATTTTGTAGGTTTAAAAGGAAGTATCAATGCTTTATATTTATGTTTGCATTTATTGATGGACTTGTGTGAAATACATACAAATTGTCAACTTTGGAAGGTATCTTTATCACTAAATAATTCAAAAGGCATAAACCAAGATTTATTCCAATGTAGAATATAGTCACCTACCCCCAATGTATAACAAGATGTGAAATGGGATGGATGAAATAAATTCACTAATGACATGGAAATAGGTTGAGGAAAGTGGATGAGGATCTATAAAATGGTGAAGTCTATTTTATTACATAGGATGCATGTGAGAAAATTTTCACCATGGTACTTGTCCAAGATTCCACTAGAGGATGATATTTTATCTTTCATATTTTTTGGTATTTTTTCATTTTTTAGATTTCAAATATGATACTTGTTTGTTGGGTTTTCACCATGATGGTTTCCCCAAGGCATCATAGAAATGGTTTTTTACTAGAGGGTGACTTTTATCTTTACTATTTTTTTTTGTTTTTTCAATTGAGACATTCATCAGATAAAACATGGAAGTGTCAAAGATACACATTATTGGTTACCAGTGTTACCTGGGGATGTGTCCCTGGGTCTAAATCCCCCCGTCCCCATCCCGGGGACAAGGGGGACAACTAGGGGATGGCAACAGTGTACTATGTTTTTTTATTTTGATTTTCATATTGTAATTGAAAAAAAACTATATGGAAGCAATGTAGGCTTTGATCATTTTGTTATACGTTTATAACTTGTATATTATTGTTTAATATCACATGCATATTCACAATGAATTCTAAATTTTGAATGCATATTGAGTATTGACAATGAATTCTTAACACAAATGTTATATGCTAAGTTTCTATAATGTATATATGCATGCTTTATCCATGTTTTCATATGAATATTTAAAGGTTCCTTATATATTTTAAATTTTTCTATATTTTATATAGCCACCCCCCCGCCATCCCCAAATTTGACCTGAAAAATTGAAAACTTGGGGACTCGTCCTGCCGTCCCTTGCCGTCCCCATCCCGAAAACTTGGGGTAACATTGTTGGTTACCAATCTAAAACTATTGAGCTCTAATATTCTTATTGTAGCTATGATGGGGAAAATTTTGGTATGGGAATTGAGGCATTATTGATCTAGATATTTTGACTCATGCAAACATGTTTTGAATATTTTGGTGGCTAAGATAATATTTCTAGTATTTGCACCATAGATACCATTGTAAAACTCTTTTATTATGATAAAATCCTCTTTCAAATTACGGTATCTGAGTAAGGTATATTCAAAGCTCATTTGATATAATGTTTCACCAAGGATGGTGAAAATGGATACATTGTTTCAATTATATGTGAGATAGGTTGGGTTGTAAGGTATAATTATAGAGGTATTTACATATGTCATGATACAATGAATAGTTGGGACCAAAAAGTTTATGAACAAATTTTGATTCTAGGACATTAAATGTGGGGACCTAAAGGTCATCGACTAAGAACTCACAATGATGATTATTTTGTGGCATATCCAAAAGGGGTTCGATTAAAACCATGGTATATTATCCTTTATAATTGAATCTAGATACTTGTTCTTTTGTTAAAATACTCGTTCTGATTGTAATATAAAATGATTTTGAGATTAGTATCTATATTGGTGTGAATAAGGTCTTGTACCTAGCTAATTCCTAGTATGAGACTTATTCACATGTTAAGTTTTCTTAGGTACTGGGTTTCTTTCTAAAAGTCTTATTTGTCTAGATAAGATCTTATCATATCTTATCTTTGTTAATTTTATTTAATTATGGTTACCTAGGTCATTTAATAATTTTTGAGGTAGTTGTCTCATTATGGAGTATTAATGCAAATGTCAAAATCTTGTCTAATCCTATCTCTCACCTTGCCTTTATAAGAAAGGCCTCTCATGTATAGATTCAATCAATCTTGCATCCATAGTCAAATAAGCTAATCTTACCATTTTCTCTCTCATGGAAGATATTTTGGTCTTGTAGTTATTCCTAAGGTTTTGGATTTCACCATTAACCTCTACAATCTATACCTAGATTGAGACGGATTTAGTGAGTCTTTGAAATTTTTGTTTTTTAAAATTTCAGGATTAAAGGACTTTACTTGTTCCTTGAAATAAGTTATTGGATCTAATTCTATGTCAAAACATTGTTTATGTTCATTGATTAGAAAATATTCATGGAATCACATGAACTAAAATATATCTTCATAGTTTTCAAATATGTCCCAAGACATAAGATCTTGTTGGTCCTAGGATATGAGTTCTAGATGGATAAATTCAAGATTGATGGAATGTGTAATGGTACATATATTTATCTCATTGAATAGGATGGAAAAATTAGTAAAGGATTCTTTGAATTCCTATACTTAACACATTTAAAAATGGAAAGGATCCCATTGTTAAATTTATGTGTTTTTGTGATTCCTGATGATCTGGCATGGCGGGGGCCCCAATGGGGCTCCCCCACCTATGCATTCTCCTCCTTCTAGCAGATATGCCTCCTCTTCCCTGACTGTGGGGGGTTTTAAAAGTACACTTGCTATTTCTCCCTTTCCAAATTCCCTAAATAAAGATGCTTTTCTAATGGGGGAGGACCCAATTTCCTACATGGATAAGTTGGTTGGAGATAAGATCTTGAAAAGGGCTTCACCGAATTCTTTGTTTGCTTTATGTATTGTGGAAAGCGACGAAGTGGAAATCCTTGATGTTCTCCTGGATGAGGCTATCAAGGGCTTGAAGCTATCCCTATTTGGGAAATTCTTTGCTTCCCGCCCAAATATTGATCAGGTATGAAAGTGGGCCTCTGACACTTGAAATCTCAAGGGTAGTGTCTCTATTTGTGCCATGCCTAAAAGTTTATTTTTGTTTAGCTTTGTTGTCCCTGAAGATATGATAAAAGTTCTTATGGGAGGAATGTGGGCATTTGGTAGAGGATTTAAGAATATTCTATCTTTGAGTAAGTGGAAACCAGGGTTTGATGCCTCAGTGGACCTTAGTAAGGTAGCTCCAACCTAGGTTAAGCTCCCAGGTTTTCCTTTAGAATTTTGGAACCAAAATGTTTTTAAAGGAATTGTTGATTCCTTTGGTACCCTTTTGATTATGGACAAAGTAACCCAACTTAAGAAATGACTGGTTTATGCTAGAATTTGTGTGAATGTTGTAGTTAACACAGTCCTCCCTACCACAATGACGCTTAAATCAAATTTGGAAAATGGGTCCAACCTTTGGAATATGAAAATGCCAAGGTTTATTATTATGGTTGCAATAAGTTTGGCCACTTACAAGATGCTTGTAAAAAGATTCCTTTGGAATTGAAGAATAACCATCAAGAGTTGTTACTTAACTCTCCTAAAAATGTTGTTCCTAAGATTTTATTGAAGGAACCTACCACTCCTCACTCCTCTTCTGGTTTGTTGTTTCTTGGTAAGGAGATGGTGTCTTCCCAAGTCAACTCTATTGAGGACATGACATTGTCCTTGGGGGAGAATGCCCTTAATGAAACTTTTGAATCGGCTATCCTAAATGTTGTGGGTGAAAAGAATCCCCCCCTTTTGTGGTGACTGATGAGAACCCTCAATGTGTTACGAAAATGCTTGACAACAAAATTGTGTTAAATAGTTTGCAAAATTTGACACACGAAGTGGAAGGAGTGGATTTAGTACTCCAAAAAGAAAATATGGAAAATCTTGAGGAAGGAGAGATAGATTATTAGAAGGGTTAGGGTTTAGTGTCCTCCCCTGAGTAGTCATTGCTCATTATTGAGTGGGAGATGGCTCAAATGTCAAATGATAAACAAGAAAAATCTAAAAGTATTGAAGATAAAAAGAGTTCAAAGATAACCCCTCCCTTCAAAAAAGATGGTGTGGAGGATGATGATTGGAACCAAGTAAATACATAATCAAGAAAGAAGAAGCTGGATGTGGGAGGATGTAATAAAGTGGACAGACCACCATTAAAAGAAACAAGAAACAAAGATATTGCAAGGGATGTTGCTTTAGGAAAACAAAGAACTCTTGACTCCTTTGCAGGAAACAAATCCAAAAAAAAGTAGGGGGGTTGCTCCCCTATTTTAATAGTATCAAGATGATACTCCTACTCCTTTTTTTCCAATGCGTATAATATCATGAAATATAAGGGGACTAAATGGCCTCTATAAACAACATTTGCTAAAAGCTTTCTTGGCGGATGCGAAACTGAATGTTCTTCTAATCTGGGAAACAAAAAATGAAAAAAGAGAATTTTGAAAAAGTGATTAAATGGATATGACCTAGTGCTAACTTTGAGGTTAGGGATGCTAAAGGAGCTTCAGGGGAATAGCAACTTGTTGGAATTCGACTAGATTTTCTGGTGTGTTGGGTTTTAGTTGTAGAAACTGTTTGATGGTTTCTTTGGAAGATGTCAAAACTTCTGTTAAATGGAATCTGGTTAATATTTATGGCCCTAATTCTCACCTGGATAGAATAAATCTTTGGAATATGCTTGAAGGAATAATAAACAATAGAAAGGAGGAGTTCTGGTTTCTAGGAAGGGATTTTAACTCTCCCTTGTTTCCTTCAAAAAAGTGTGGAGTTATGGACTTCTCAGATAGTATGTTGGATTTGGTGGGCTTCATCAATTCAGTTGGTCAATTGGATATCCCTTTGAATGGGTTGCTTTTTACCTAGTCTAATAAATGACAAGGTAATCATTTAATCCAAGTGAAACTTGACCGTTTCCTTATCTCTTCAAATTGAAATATTTTATAAGACCTCTCCCTCACTGCTCATCCAAGAACTGGCTTGGATCATAGTGCTCTCCTCCTTGAATGGGATGATAAAGTGGTGAAAGGACATTTTCCATTCAGGTATGAAATAATGTGGTCTTACCATCCGAACTTTAGAACCCTTGTTGAAGGTTGGTGGAATGTTCCTTGTAGTGATATTTCCATGTTTTGTTTAGATAAAAAACTAAAGTAAGTCAAAGATAGTGTGAAGGGATGGAACAAATACTCGTTTGGGAACATATTCACAATAAAAAGAGCTAAGTTCAAAAATCAAGGAGATTCAGGATTTGATGGAGTTAGGAAATTTTGATGAAAATATCTATAACCAAGAAAGGGACTTAAGGTCTCAATGGTTCAAAATAAATAATTTTCTTTTTTTTGGAAACAAAAATCAAGAGTACAATGGTTGATTGAAGATGATAGAAATACAATTTTTTTCCATCAATCTACATTAAAACATAAATGCAGAAACAAGATTAGATCTCTAAAATCTAGTAATGGGAAAATTCTATACGGGGAGGATGAAATTGCTAATGAGGCAGTGTATTTCTTTTCAAACTTCTAGAAATTGACTGAAATTGATAAAGAGGACCTAGAAGATGTCTTGCAAGTGATTCCACAAGTAATTTTGGAATAGGATTTGAAAGAGATGTCTAAAGCTATTTCTCTCCACAAAGTAAAAGAAGCGGTTTTCTCCTTTAGGGATTACAAGGCCTTGGGGCCTGATGGCTTTCCTCCTAGCTTCTTCCAGGATTTTTGGGATATTGTTTCAATTGACCTTTTTAATGTTGCTAGAGATTTCTTTAGGTCTAGTAGACAACTAAATCAACTAAATGCTACTTTTATAGCGCTTATCCCTAAATCAGAAGAAGCCTCATCAATGAATGATTTTAGACCAATCAGTTTGTGTAACACTACTTATAAGATTTCTCCAAGATAATAGTCAATAGATGAAAGTTGGTTCTAAATAAAATGATAATAGCTAATCAAAAGGGCTTTGTTCAAGGAAGACATATATTATATGCTTCTATTTACACTCATGAGGTGCTACATTCAATGGACCTAAGCAAGAAGGAAGGTATGGTTCTGAAACTTGATATTTCCAAGGCTTATGATCATGTCTCGTGGCCTTTCCTAATTGTTGTGTTAAACTAATTTGGCTTTAAAAGGAAAATTTCTTAACTTAATCATATCTTATGTTACTACTCCTAAGTACTCAATCCTGGTTAATGGAGTTCCTAAAGGCTTCTTCTCTTGTGGTTGAGGCTTGAGATAGGGTGATCCTTTGTCCCCTTACCTATTTGTTATTGTGGCCGAAGCTTTGGGACGAAATATTTAGAAACAACTTATAAATAATAATTTGAGAGGATTCAAAGCTACTTCCTCTATCCCTCCGGCCTCTCACCAACAATTTGTGGACGATACTATCCTTTTAGGGGAGGCTTCAATTTTGAAAGCTAGAAAATGGAAAGGTATTTTGGGAAAATATGCTAGAGTGTTGGGATAATATATTAACTATCAAAAAATCAAGATCTATTTCTTCAATACTACCCAGGAAATAAAAGAGAGAGTTATAAACATTATTGGGTGCCAAGAAGTTGATATGCCAGCCAACTACCTTGGTCTTCTTCTAATTTCAAGAAAACCTCATAGTAATTATTGTAATCATATTATTGAGAAGATCCAAAAGAAACTGGCTGGGTGGAAAGGAAAGTTGTTAAGCTATGTTGGGAAATTACAAATTCTAAAAGCTTCTTTACAAAACATCCATATTTATTATCTTTCCCTCTTCAACATTCTCGCCTTTGTAGTTGAGAAAATTGAAATGATTCAAAGGATATTTTTATGGTTAGGTGTGGAGGAAAGGAAAAGATTGGCTCTTATTGGATGGGATAAAGTTTTTACTCTGAAAAGAGATGGTCGTTTAGGAATTCGAAGAATAAAACTATTCAATAAAGCTCTTGTGGCGAAAATGGGTTGGTATTTTATTGAAGGAACTAAAGATTGGGTTCAAATTCTTAGGGACAAATATCTAGGAAACAAAGATCAAAGCTATTTTTTGAGGAAAGAAGATATCCCCTATGGTTCGGTCTTTTGGAACAATTTGATCAAGGTTAGAGGTACTCTAAAACAAGGTATGGAACAAAGAATTGGGAATGGACAAAGAAAAAATTTATGGGTTGATGCTTGGGAAAGTTGTGCTCCTTTGTCATTAAACAACAATCTTCAGCAAATTAAAATTAGATTGAAAAGAATTTTTAGAAAAAAGATCACTAATTATATTAATTGTGATGGTTTGAGGCCAAAATGGATTAATTTTAAAAACCATATTAATAATGTTGTTCTTAGGGGGTGAAGACAGTATAATTGGGATGTTGGTTTGGATTTCCTTCTGCAACAGATTGGTGAATCTGATCTTTTTTCTAAGGAAAGGGATGATGAGTGTATATGGACTAAACGTCCTTCTGGGAAAGTCTTTGTCAAATAAGTGCATGAAGTTTTGGAAAACCAAATGATACAAAAGGGGGAATTTAATTGGAATATGGTATGGAGTAAGAATTTAATACCAAAGATTAATTTTTTTGGTGGATAGTAGCCCATGGCAAGATTCTCACAATTGA
>VDFB02000010.1:25477101-25623212 GCA_007258455.2 Sequoia sempervirens | reverse complement strand
TCTTATTGTAGCTATGATGGGGAAACTTTTGGTATGGGAATTGAGGCATTATTGATCTAGATATTTTGACTCATGCAAACATGTTTTGAATATTTTGGTGGCTAAGATAATATTGCTAGTGTTTGCACCATAGATACCATTGTACAACTCTTTTATTATGATAAAATCCTCTTTCAAATTATGGTATCTGAGTAAGGTATATTCAAAGCTCATTTGATATAATGTTTCACCAAGGATGGTGAAAATGGATACATTTTTTCAATCATATGTGAGATAGGTTGGGTGGTAAGGTATAATTATAGAGGTATTTACATATGTCATGATACAATGAATAGTTGGGACCAAAAAGTTCATGAACAAATTTTGATTCTAGGACATTAAATGTGGGGACCTAAAGGTCATCGACTAAGAACTCACAATGATGATTATTTTGTGGCATATCCAAAAGGGGTTCGATTAAAACCATGGTATATTCTCCTTTATCATTGAATCTAGATACTTGTTCTTTTGTTAAAATACTTGTTCTAATTGTAATATAAAATGATTTTGAGATTAGTATCTATATTGGTGTGAATAAGGTCTTGTACCTAGCTAATTCCTAGTATGAGACTTATTCACATGTTAAGTTTTCTTAGGTACTAGGTTTCTTTCTAAAAGTCTTAGTTGTCTAGATAAGATCTTATCATATCTTATCTTTGTTAATTTTATTTAATTATGGTTACCTAGGTCATTTAATAATTTTTGAGGTAGTTGTCTCATTGTGGAGTATTAATGCACATGTCAAAATCTTGTCTAATCCTATCTCTCACCTTGCCTTTATAAGAAAGGCCTCTCATGTATAGATTCAATCAATCTTGCATCCATAGTCAAATAAGGTAATCTTACCATTTTCTCTCTCGTGGAAGATATTTTGGTCTTGTAGTTATTCCTAAGGTTTTGGATTTCACCATTAACCCCTACAATCTATACCTAGATTGATATTCTATGATTCTTTTTCTTAGACTATTGTTTGATCTTTCCACTTTGAAAATTTCAAGGGAAGGGAAAGTTCCTTGTATATTGACACCTCAAAGAGGTTTTCATTAGTAGACTCAATATTTTTTTATTCTTTTTATTTTTTATTTTTAATCCAATAGTGCCTCAAAGAGGTTTCCACTAGGGGATTTAAAATTTTCTATTTTTTTGTTCTTTTGAAATTTTTGTTTTTTAAAATTTCAGGATTAAAGGACTTTACTTGTTCCTTGAAATAAGTTATTGGATCTAATTCTATGTCAAAACATTGTTTATGTTCATTGATTAGAAAATATTCATGGAATCACATGAACTAAAATATATCTTCATAGTTTTCAAATATGTCCCAAGACATAAGATCTTGTTGGTCCTAGGATATGAGTTCTAGATGGATAAATTCAAGATTGATGGAATGTGTAATGGTACATATATTTATCTCATTGAATAGGATGGAAAAATTAGTAAAGGATTCTTTGAATTCCTATACTTAACACATTTAAAAATGGAAAGGATCCCATTGTTAAATTTATGTGTTTTTGTGATTCCTGATGATCTGGCATGGCGGGGGCCCCAATGGGGCTCCCCCACCTATGCATTCTCCTCCTTCTAGCAGATATGCCTCCTCTTCCCTGACTGTGGGGGGTTTTAAAAGTACACTTGCTATTTCTCCCTTTCCAAATTCCCTAAATAAAGATGCTTTTCTAATGGGGGAGGACCCAATTTCCTACATGGATAAGTTGGTTGGAGATAAGATCTTGAAAAGGGCTTCACCGAATTCTTTGTTTGCTTTATGTATTGTGGAAAGCGACGAAGTGGAAATCCTTGATGTTCTCCTGGATGAGGCTATCAAGGGCTTGAAGCTATCCCTATTTGGGAAATTCTTTGCTTCCCGCCCAAATATTGATCAGGTATGAAAGTGGGCCTCTGACACTTGAAATCTCAAGGGTAGTGTCTCTATTTGTGCCATGCCTAAAAGTTTATTTTTGTTTAGCTTTGTTGTCCCTGAAGATATGATAAAAGTTCTTATGGGAGGAATGTGGGCATTTGGTAGAGGATTTAAGAATATTCTATCTTTGAGTAAGTGGAAACCAGGGTTTGATGCCTCAGTGGACCTTAGTAAGGTAGCTCCAACCTAGGTTAAGCTCCCAGGTTTTCCTTTAGAATTTTGGAACCAAAATGTTTTTAAAGGAATTGTTGATTCCTTTGGTACCCTTTTGATTATGGACAAAGTAACCCAACTTAAGAAATGACTGGTTTATGCTAGAATTTGTGTGAATGTTGTAGTTAACACAGTCCTCCCTACCACAATGACGCTTAAATCAAATTTGGAAAATGGGTCCAACCTTTGGAATATGAAAATGCCAAGGTTTATTATTATGGTTGCAATAAGTTTGGCCACTTACAAGATGCTTGTAAAAAGATTCCTTTGGAATTGAAGAATAACCATCAAGAGTTGTTACTTAACTCTCCTAAAAATGTTGTTCCTAAGATTTTATTGAAGGAACCTACCACTCCTCGCTCCTCTTCTGGTTTGTTGTTTCTTGGTAAGGAGATGGTGTCTTCCCAAGTCAACTCTATTGAGGACATGACATTGTCCTTGGGGGAGAATGCCCTTAATGAAACTTTTGAATCGGCTATCCTAAATGTTGTGGGTGAAAAGAATCCCCCCCTTTTGTGGTGACTGATGAGAACCCTCAATGTGTTACGAAAATGCTTGACAACAAAATTGTGTTAAATAGTTTGCAAAATTTGACACACGAAGTGGAAGGAGTGGATTTAGTACTCCAAAAAGAAAATATGGAAAATCTTGAGGAAGGAGAGATAGATTATTAGAAGGGTTAGGGTTTAGTGTCCTCCCCTGAGTAGTCATTGCTCATTATTGAGTGGGAGATGGCTCAAATGTCAAATGATAAACAAGAAAAATCTAAAAGTATTGAAGATAAAAAGAGTTCAAAGATAACCCCTCCCTTCAAAAAAGATGGTGTGGAGGATGATGATTGGAACCAAGTAAATACATAATCAAGAAAGAAGAAGCTGGATGTGGGAGGATGTAATAAAGTGGACAGACCACCATTAAAAGAAACAAGAAACAAAGATATTGCAAGGGATGTTGCTTTAGGAAAACAAAGAACTCTTGACTCCTTTGCAGGAAACAAATCCAAAAAAAAGTAGGGGGGTTGCTCCCCTATTTTAATAGTATCAAGATGATACTCCTACTCCTTTTTTTCCAATGCGTATAATATCATGAAATATAAGGGGACTAAATGGCCTCTATAAACAACATTTGCTAAAAGCTTTCTTGGCGGATGCGAAACTGAATGTTCTTCTAATCTGGGAAACAAAAAATGAAAAAAGAGAATTTTGAAAAAGTGATTAAATGGATATGACCTAGTGCTAACTTTGAGGTTAGGGATGCTAAAGGAGCTTCAGGGGAATAGCAACTTGTTGGAATTCGACTAGATTTTCTGGTGTGTTGGGTTTTAGTTGTAGAAACTGTTTGATGGTTTCTTTGGAAGATGTCAAAACTTCTGTTAAATGGAATCTGGTTAATATTTATGGCCCTAATTCTCACCTGGATAGAATAAATCTTTGGAATATGCTTGAAGGAATAATAAACAATAGAAAGGAGGAGTTCTGGTTTCTAGGAAGGGATTTTAACTCTCCCTTGTTTCCTTCAAAAAAGTGTGGAGTTATGGACTTCTCAGATAGTATGTTGGATTTGGTGGGCTTCATCAATTCAGTTGGTCAATTGGATATCCCTTTGAATGGGTTGCTTTTTACCTAGTCTAATAAATGACAAGGTAATCATTTAATCCAAGTGAAACTTGACCGTTTCCTTATCTCTTCAAATTGAAATATTTTATAAGACCTCTCCCTCACTGCTCATCCAAGAACTGGCTTGGATCATAGTGCTCTCCTCCTTGAATGGGATGATAAAGTGGTGAAAGGACATTTTCCATTCAGGTATGAAATAATGTGGTCTTACCATCCGAACTTTAGAACCCTTGTTGAAGGTTGGTGGAATGTTCCTTGTAGTGATATTTCCATGTTTTGTTTAGATAAAAAACTAAAGTAAGTCAAAGATAGTGTGAAGGGATGGAACAAATACTCGTTTGGGAACATATTCACAATAAAAAGAGCTAAGTTCAAAAATCAAGGAGATTCAGGATTTGATGGAGTTGGGAAATTTTGATGAAAATATCTGTAACCAAGAAAGGGACTTAAGGTCTCAATGGTTCAAAATAAATAATTTTCTTTTTTTGGAAACAAAAATCAAGAGTACAATGGTTGATTGAAGATGATAGAAATACAAATTTTTTCCATCAATCTACATTTAAACATAGATGCAGAAACAAGATTAGATCTCTAAAATCTAGTAATGGGAAAATTCTATATGGGGAGGATGAAATTGCTAATGAGGCAGTGTATTTCTTTTCAAACTTCTAGAAATTGATTGAAATTGATAAAGAGGACCTAGAATATGTCTTGTAGGTGATTCCACAAGTAATTTTGGAATAGGATTTGAAAGAGATGTCTAAAGCTATTTCTCTCCACGAAGTAAAATAAGCGGTTTTCTCCTTTAGGGATTACAAGGCCTTGGGGCCTGATGGCTTTCCTCCTAGCTTCTTCCAGGATTTTTGGGATATTGTTTCAATCGACCTTTTTAATGTTGCTAGAGATTTCTTTAGGTCTGGTAGATTGCTAAATCAGCTAAATGCTACTTTTATAGCGCTTATCCCTAAATCAAAAGAAGCCTCATCCATGAATGATTTTAGACCAATCAGTTTGTGTAACACTACTTATAAGATATTCTCCAAGATAATAGTCAATAGATTAAAGTTGGTTCTAAATAAAATGATAGTAGCTAATCAAAAGGGCTTTGTTCAAGGAAGACATATATTAGATGCTGCTATTTACACTCATGAGGTGCTACATTCAATGGACCTAAGCAAGAAGGAAGGTATGGTTCTGAAACTTGATATTTCCAAGGCTTATGATCATGTCTCGTGGCCTTTCCTAATTGTTGTGTTAAAATTATTTGGCTTTAAAATGAAAATTTCTTAACTTAATCATATCTTATGTTACTACTCCTAAGTACTCAATCCTGGTTAATGGAGTTCCTAAAGGCTTCTTCTCTTGTGGCCGAGGCTTGAGATAGGGTGATCCTTTGTCCCCTTACCTATTTGTTATTGTGGCGGAAGCTTTGGGACGAAATATTCAGAAACAACTTATAAATAATAAATTGAGAGGATTTAAAGCTACTTCCTCTATCCCTCCGGCCTCTCACCAACAATTTGTGGATGATACTATCCTTTTAGGGGAGGCTTCAGTTCTGAAAGCTAGACAATGGAAAGATATTTTGGGAAAATATGCTAGAGTGTTGGGATAATATATCAACTATCAAAAAATCAAGATCTATTTCTTCAATACTACCTAGGAAATAAAAGAGAGAGTTATAAACATTATTGGGTGCCAAGAAGTTGATCTGCTAGCCAACTACCTTGGTCTTCTTCTAATTTCAAGAAAACCTCATAGTAATTATTGTAATCATATTATTGAGAAGATCCAAAAGAAACTGGCTGGGTGGAAAGGAAAGTTGTTAAGCTATGTTGGGAAATTACAAATTCTAAAAGCTTCTTTACAAAACATCCATATTTATTATCTTTCCCTCTTCAACATTCCCACCTTTGTAGTTGAGAAAATTGAAATGATTCAAAGGATATTTTTATGGTCAGGTGTGGAGGAAAGGAAAAGATTGGCTCTTATTGGATGGGATAAAGTTTTTACTCTGAAAAGAGATGGTGGTTTAGGAATTCGAAGAATAAAACTATTCAATAAAGCTCTTGTGGCGAAAATGGGTTGGTATTTTCTAGAAGGAACTAAAGATTAGGTTCAAATTCTTAGGGCCAAATATCTAGGAAACAAAGATCAAAGCTATTTTTTGAGGAAAGAAGATATCCCCTATGGTTCGGTCTTTTGGAACAATTTGATCAAGGTTAGAGGTAATCTAAAACAAGGTATGGAATGAAGAATTGGGAATGGACAAAGAAAAAATTTATGGGTTGATGCTTGGGCAAGTTGTACTCCTTTGTCATTAAACAACAATCTTCAGCAAATTAAAATTAGATTGAAAAGAATTATTAGAAAAAAGATCACTAATTATATTAATTATGATGGTTTGAGGCCAAAATGGATTAATTTTAAAAACCATATCAATAAAGTTGTTCTTAGGGGGTGAAGACAGTATAATTGGGATGTTGGTTTGGATTTCCTTCTGCAACAGATTGGTGAATCTGATCTTTTTTCTAAGGAAAGGGATGATGAGTGTATATGGACTAAACGTCCTTTTGGGAAAGTCTTTGTCAAATAAGTGTATGAAGTTTTGGAAAACCAAATGATACAAAAGGGGGACTTTAATTGGAATATGGTATGGAGTAAGAATTTAATACCAAAGATTAATTTTTTTGGTGGACAGTAGCCCATGGCAAGATTCTCACAATTGATGATATTAAGAAAAAAGGATTCTACTTAGTCAATAAATGTTATCTTTATAATGAAGCTTAAGAAACCATCATGAATTTGTTGTTTCAATGTCCTTATTCACAGGAGGTGTGCTCTTTTTTCTTCAGGAAGCTACTTATTGAATGGGTCTTCCCTCCTTTAGTTAAAATGTTTATTGAAGGTTGGAATCTTTATTCCTATTCCCATTACATTCTTATGGATCTATGGAAGTAGGTTCTCCCGTTCCTCACTTGGGGGTTGTGGAAAGAATGAAACAATAGAGCTTTCAGGGATGCAACTAAGAAAAATAAAGAGTTGTGTATGCAAATAAGGAAGTAGATACAAGAAAACATTGATAATTGCAAGTATGCTCCTTCTAAAAAGATGCCTTCCTCCAAGGAGCTGCAAATTAAGCAACTATGGGGTATATCACAAGATTTAACCAATACTAATTGGGTGAAACAACTTATTAGAAGGAAAACTATCTGGATACCTCTAAACTCAGGATGGATAAAGTGTAATTTTGATGGGTGTTCGAAGGGGAATCCGGGTTTGGCGAGAGTGGGTGGAATAATTAGAGATCATCTAGGTAATTTTGTTACTAGTTTTAGCAGAGGCTTGGTATTGCTACAAACAACATGGAAAAGGCTAAGGCAGTGTGGGCGGGAATAAATTATTTGAAAGAAAAAGGTTATTCTAAAGTTTGGGTTGAAGGTGACTCCAAGCTAATAATAGACCTTTTAAATAGTTTGGATGATGCGCCATGGGAATTAAAGGACATCCTTGATGATTGTAGAAAGATGATTAAATTTTTTCAAAAGTGTAATATTGGCCATGTTTTTAGGGAGGGGAATATGGGGGCCAATACAATGGCAAATATTTTCCTTAGACAATCAGAGTGGCAATATTGGAATCTTTCGCAATTGCCAAGTCAGATCAAGGAGATCATATCCAAAGATAAACCTAGGCTTTTAAGTAATACTACGTGGATTCAAAGAACTTAATGATGATGGAGTACTCACGTAGTTACCAAGTTGTCTTGATGTGATAATTATTACCCTATTCATAATGAAGCCAGGTAATTGGGGGAATAGGGATTTGGGGTACTCTAATGATGATTGGAGTATGATAAATCCTCAACAGTATAAAAGAAATGAGACAAAAAAAATGATATTTTAGAAATTCCATGTAATAGTAAAAAAGGAAAGGAGATTGTTATATGTCAGGTAATGATGCTAACCACCCAAACCCCTAAGAATTTGGAAAATGATTTTCGACAAGACATTTTCACATGTGCTAGTGATGATAGATTGGAGGATAATCAAGAAAGATTAAGTGTGTGTCTTAATGGCAGGGGTGCTATCATTTCCATCAAAGGCTAGTTTAGAAGGTGTGATTTATTTCTGCGTGAACATCACTATCTTTTTAAAATTATCGCTAGAAGTTTTGAGCTGTCACTTTTCTAAATGAAAAACACCCAAGAAACTATCAAAGTTGAAAAATTTGAATTCCCAGTGGTTTTTGTTGAGGATGAGAAGGGTCTAAGTGTGGATTACCTGATTCTATGCAAAGACTATCTTACCAAGGAAGAAGCGATGGGAGGTCCTAGAAAGAGAATTGAGCTAAGCAAACATGATTCATTTGAGGTAGAATGTTGAGCTATGGAGCCTCTTTTACCCCATACTTTGAAGCCATGGAGGGCTATAATGAGTAGCTTAGCTATAAGTTCGCTAATGCATGGAAGGATGGATAAGTCGAGTTGGGTGGGCTCCATTTTACTATGGACACTAAGTTGATAGCCAAAGCTATGGGTCTCAATTATGAAGGGAAGAAAATTTCCAAGGTGAGTATGGGTAATTACCAAACCTATATTGATAAATTTTTTGAAGCCAAAGAGAAAGCATAGAGATTTCAGAATGACTACTCTAGGTTGTTGCTCCCACCTCCTTACCACAATGTTTTTTATTTTTTCATGAAATACTTTACTTTAGAGGGTCGTTTCCAATCAGTGCATGGGTACCATTTCCCCATCCTAAACCATATCAGGCATCTGAAAAAAATTAACCTTCCTTTTTTCCTCCTCTCATCACTGAAATAGAGCTTGAACCATGGTGCTAACCCTCCCCTACATCAGGGATTGATTAGAGCTATCTACATATAAGTATATCCTTGCTACCACCTCGCAAATGAATTTCTTCCATAATCTGATTAAGAACAACCTAAACCCAAAAAGCTCAGTTAAAATTGAACTACTGGAAAGCTGACCCCACTCCCCTAAGAAAAAACAAAAACCATCACAGATCCTTCTCCTAAAGTTGTGGACCCCTCATGGATGACACTTCTTAAAATAACCCTTGAAAAATGCAATGTTGCACCCCTCGCCTCTACCACCAATAAGAAAAGAAAACTACTGATAAAAGAACTTGGCTTTGAAAATACCACAATAAAAATTCTGGATGATCATGATATAAGCCTAGAAAGTGGTTCCATTACCCCTACTGGTCGGAGGTCAACTAGTCTTTCTTTGGTTGCATCCAAAGGTTTGGATGCTAGTAAGAATACCAAAATTTCTGATGATAAGAAAATGAATATTCTTGGGGATTCTGAGAAGAAAAAAGGGAAGAGGGTTGCAAAGAATGAGAAAGATACTTCCTCAGAGGAGTATGTGCCTGACAGTTTGGGTGAAGGTGGAAAATCAGAGGAAGAAGTGTCAAGTTCTAAGGATATTGAGGATTTGAGCCAATAGGAGGAAGTTGGTAATTATCAATAGGAGGAGGAGCATGATGTTGAGGAGGATAAAATCATGAAAGAAGGAAAGGAAAACATGAATGAATCTCCTATTAACCCGAAGGATACTGAAATTAAAACTGAGACCCCTAGTAATGTTGATAATCTGAAAGAAAAGGAAACATATGCTATTAAGATAAGAATGGAAAGGACAAAAGAGAGGATGGAGCTTCTCGAAAGGATGTTGTAGAAAAAAGACAACTCAAATAGGTTTCAAGTTATTGAGGAGGCTGTAAGAAATGTCTGTAGGGTTATGAATGGTGTAATAAAAAGGGTGGTGATGGATACTATATCTAGATAGGGCAAGATAAAAAAGCAACAGAGAAAAATAGGAAACATGGACGAAGTCAATCGGTCTAGGAAGATGGAGACCAAGGACAACCTTGAGGAAATGGTGGGTGACCTGAAGATGGCGTGGAGCCTAATTGAAGAGGCGTAGTCCTTTGTTGTGTTCCTACTACTTTTTCATGTCTTTTGTTAACTGGGTTTTTGGTATCCTTCTTAGGTTAGTATTGGATAATGGCTCGATAAGCCTGAACTATGTTAATTTATTCTATACTTTTTATTTGAGGATTATAGACTTATTGGGAACTCATGATAGGTTATACCTACCATATTTAGTCTTATGGGTTGATGATAATATGGCTTGGTTAAAACTTTACTAGCTTCTAGATAGGTGTATATGTTTTGATGTTGTAGGTGTTGGTTGATATGTTTTTGATTGGTTCTGATGAGGAGATGTGTTGTTGTTTCTAATCTTGTTATCTCCCCTATTTTGTTGGTTTGTCTAGGTGTTGTTTCCTCAGATTGTTTTGATATTTTTGTATGTGATCAGGGCCCTTTCCCTGCTTAATCAATAAAAAACAATGGGAAAGGATCCTACCACAATATCAAAGGTGTCATTAATATTGTATGATTCTTCCACTAAAGGAATATATCATAAACCAAATATTTCATGGTTAACCTTGATAGTGATTGGCTTAAAAGGTACTTGTTCATGTAATCTTAATCCATCCATTTTAGCCCATATTCTTACACACTTTGAGTTCCTTGGGATAGCTCTCTTCGACAAAGCATGGTGTAAATTCTTAATCTTTGTATAACCAAGCATTTATATCACTATCTATGATTTTTTCATAAAGGAGGCCATTATAAATAAATTTTTTTGTATCACATTGGATGATATTTGGTTCTATCTTCTTATGTTGTAGAGGTTTTTCGTAGGAATTTGAAAATAAAGAGAGCTAACCAACATGGAAGGAATTGTGTATCTCAAATTCCCCACACCCTTTTTCTATGATCTTGACCTTGATTTTGGAATCAGGTTTGGTGGATGATGTTGATGCCAAAGAGGCAAGATCAACATAGGATGAAGATGGTAATGATGGTGGAGAAATGGTGACATCCACATTAGGACAATGATGTGATTTATTATAAGGACCCTTCAATAATATACAATATTGAAAGGGATTAGGATTAGTGAGAACCATGACTTCTACATCATTATGCGGAGATTTGATACGTTGATGATAAATGGATGGGACTACCTACATGGCATGGATCAATGGGTAATCAAGGATGATATATGGAAGTTCAAGATCAATAATGTGCAACAAGGAAATTTTTAGGACGAGATCCACTTGTATTGGAATCCAAATGATGCCTTGGGATTCTCTATTTTCCTCATCATATGCTCTGATAGTTGTTTTCTTCTAGGGTTCCATATTATCATTAAATATCCCAATTATTTTATTAGCTTGTGGGTACAAAAGTTTAAACCAAATCTGCCATCTATATTGACTCATTTTACTTTACCTTTGTTGATAATAGCCTTTAAATGGAGTTCTTTGGTATAGGATGGTTCAATAGAAGGAATATAATTTGGAGTGAATGCAAGGTAATACAAATAAGACAAGTGACCTACGAGGGCTTGGAATTGATTAGGATTGATATCACTAGGGACTTGTGACTCTCTCAAATCATGGTCCAATATGTCCTTATAAAGAGGTGATGATATGGGAATCTCCAATATAGAAATCAATGCTGGAGTCTTCCTAAGATTCTCAAGGAAGTCATATTGGGTGGCTTTTCAAGAGGACAATGGTGTCTCTTAGATGGTAACCTGACCACACCTAGTAGTCATGTCACAATTAGGACTTTTGATTGTGTCAATATTTAATTATGGATAGAATTCTTCACTATGACCAACTATTGAGTCATATGAGGTGGGTGTGGTATTGACATTATTTTTGTGAGTATTTTGAGATGGACCTTTATTCGAAACTAGGGTTTGATTCTGGTCATACTTAAGAAATGGGTCTTGATAGATAGGAAAATAGGATGATGAAGCTCCCATTATAAGTTTTCCATGATCAATAAGATCTTGGATGTAGTTTTTGAGTATCATGCACTTGGAAAGGGTATGATAGTTAACACAAGATATTTACTATATTTATTTTCTCTATACCATAGGGTTTTGGTTTACTTTTGTCAAATTCTTGAGTATATGTATATCTAATCATGTTTGCTTTGATAATTTTTTATAGAAAGGTTTCTATAGATTCCCCTAAATGCGTATATTTATGACTTTGATTTATAGGGGGTCTTGGTTGTCCTTATGGTATAGAAACAAGATTATGTTTTAGGACATTTTAAATATTTTGTTTTGTTTTATTTGATATTGTTGGTGCAATTTGGATAATTTAGTATCAGTGACCAAATCACTTATGATATTTTTGTTTTTAGGAAAAAATATTAATTTGTTATTAGTTTCATAAGCATGTCTTTATCCTCATTATATACTTTGACTAGTCCCTTACCAAAAATGGTTTTTTTTATGATGATTCCTTTGTCAATAATTTTGTTAAAGGTTGTGACACAATGGACTTATAAATAAAAATACATTTTGGGGATAAGGTTTGTGGTGAAAATACTTATGATTTTTTTATATAGCCCATGGGAAGCGACTCGCAAGACTTATTCATTGTTAGAGAAAAGAGCAAAAGCTCTCACCCATTTGTTGCTTGGCATTGCAAAGGTCAAGCATTGTAATTTCATGTTCTATATTATAAGATACATGGTTTATGATTTTTTCAATTAATTATGGAAATTTAGTAATTGAGCCATGAGATAGGTGCAAAACCACTTGAGAGCTTATCCTCCTAAGAATTTAGGAAAAAGATTCATGAGGTATGTGTCACTATAAGACACTTCATTACATTTCATGTAAAAATATTTAACATGGTTGAATGTGGTTCTTCTCTCCATTTATATTTGTCTAGTTTTGAAACTTTAAAATTCTAAGGGAAAGGGATTGATGTTATTGATTTGTCAAAGGGGTAGGGATGGTTATTGAAATTTATGTCTTCTTTTTTTGTAAGGTCCCTATTTGCATCCCATTGAGGGTATCCATAATATCTTCCCACTCTTGATGAAGGGATTTTTAGGAGTTGTATTTGGAACATGTGGTTATAGTTATTGATAATATGGTAGTTGTTGGTATGTGAGCTGATATGTTTAGGGTTGTATATATTATTTTTGTTGAAGAGGTGGTTGTTGTAATGTAGGTGATATGTATTATAGTTTTTTTGTTGATATATGGGTTGACATGCTAAGGGTTTCATATACTATTGTTTTTGTTGATAATTATGTTGAGGTGTAGAAGGCAGAATGTAAGATGTTATAGGTTACTGTGATGAAGTTAAAGATAAATTATGGTTAGTTGAGAAACAAGTGGTTGAAGTAATGACAAGGGTGGTAATGATTGGATTAGTTGTGTTATGAATGAAAATGATGCTTGGGTTTGAGGAATGTTTTGATTAGTCAAGGTGGGTATGACTCTAAGGTGAGTGGGGTTAGATGATATGTTTTGTTTTAAGGTTGTTGGATTCATGGTCCTAATAGAACTAATAGGATTAGATGATGTTAAACTAGAAAAAGTGACAAAAAATTCTTCTAGTGGGGGATAACTGTTAAGAGGGTAGGTGATTATCATGCAATTTTTCATATATTGGTTTTGGATGGTTGATGTAACTATAAATTATTGTGTGGTGAAGTTGTTAGGTTTAGGTTGGTTGATGTCAAAGGAAACTATGGCTATATGTTGAGACATATCATCAAGGGTGGTAATGATTGGATTAGTTGTGTCATGGATGGGAATGATATATTGGGGTTGAGGAATGTTTTGATTAGTCAAGTTGGGTTGGACTCTAAGGTTAGTGGAGTTAGTGATGTGTTTTTTTGTAAGGTTGGTGGATTCATGATCCTATTATAAGTAATAGGATTAGATAATTTTGAACTAGAAAAAGTGGATAACACTTCTCTAGTTGGGGATAATTGATAAGAGGGTAGATGGTCATTTGTTACAAATTTTCATGTAGTTGGTTTTGGATGGTTGATATAACTATGGGTTCTTGTGTGGTGAAGTTGTTAGGTTTGGATTGGTTGGTGTTAGAGAAAATTGTGGTTATATGTTGGGGTATGTCATACAAGGGGTTTTGAAAGGTGAATGAAACTATAGTTTCCTTCCTAATGAGTTTAATTGGTTTAGATTAGTCAAAGTTATGGGAGAGTGTGGTACCCTCCTCTATAAGCTATTCTAGGAAACATGTTCTATCCAAACCTATAAGGCAATTTAGATAGGTTTGAGTAAGGTCATTTTTTATAAACTCAACGAACCTAGGAGAGTATTCAATTTGATCCATCATGTCAAGTCTTCATAAAATCTAAGGTGTAGTTGTAAATTCTTGCCTTGACTATATTGACTGATTGCAAATAGATTTGAGCTATTTTGTTCCATGTTCTTCTTTTCGTATGACCTAGTAATAGATGGAATGAACCTATTGACTCTATTTTTTTTTAATATATATTTTATAGTTTTTGTTTGGTTTTTGGAAATCTTAAGCTAAGAAAATATAGAAAGATTTAAAAACTAAGGCTCAAAGGATAAGATCCCATTTTGTCTTTAAGTGGGGAGGTTTTAATGTAATAATAGCAAACATATAATACACAAGAACAATCATGAAAATAATCATGTAGGAGTGACTCCTATTGTGGGTCCATAATAAAATTAACTACTAATACCAGCTATCAATATGAGGGATAGCTAGGGAAATCCATATGGAGGTACACTATGAGAAACTTCAAGGGGAAATCCATTTCTCATGCACCAAACTAAAAGATGGTCAAAAGGTCTTGTCTAATTTATATAGATGTTCTAGGTGAATCCTCAATATGCCACAAGGGCATGTGAGACCTAATTCATGAATTTGAATTGAAAAAATTTCAAACAACTAGGAGAAAAGGGTAACTCATCCTTCTCCTTCACATCCCTGAAGTATAAAGTTCTTGGGGATTAGCCTAAATTATAAAGTCACAACTTCCAACAGGCATATATTTTGATTCACCCCTCCCTCTTTATAATTTTCCATAATATTGGAGTTGAGGTTGTTCCCTTGGTGATGAAATCCAAGGCAAGCCTCCTAAAAATAAATTTGGAAGAATTGATGTTTTTTTTTATTTTGAAAGTCATGCAAGCATGCAAGAGAAGAACATAGACACACACTCCTTTGAGACTAAAAGGAACTATTTATTTAATTAACAAAATTAAAATATTTAGATTTTATTTTATCCTTTAAATAAATGGTTTAAAAAAGATGCAAATATATGAAGTAAACAAAAAGGGAAAATAGTTTATAAAATTAAAGATTCTAAACAATTATCTTGCAAAACCAAAGCATTAGAAATCTTTTTTTTTTTTTGTCTTGTGAAAATGATCATTTTTGGAGTTTTATGCTTTGAAAACAAGATGATGTTGCATTAAATGAATAGCTAAAAATATTAAAAAGACACCAAGCTTAAGAAAATACTACACCATCAGATTCCTTGTAAAATTTTGTAAGTGAAGAAAACATCCAAAAAGGACTTTGTACATGAAATTTATGCTCATTTGAATAAGATTCACTTTGAATTATTTTACCTAATTAATAGTGCATGATTTGGAGAAATGGCCTCATCCATAGTGTCAGTTGGAACCAACTTTCCAATGCCTATAAAAAATTAAAAATTTGATTAGTTTGGCTAAAGTTATTAGCATTTTTCCAAATGTAATTTTTTAAGAAAAATCATATAATGGGGGCTAAGGACTCTTATTCCCTTGTGATTTGGCTCTTGTCACAAATGTGACTAGGCGCTAAGTGTGGATTTTTTAAAATAGAGGGGATAAACACTTGGCCCTTGTAAACAATAGTTGGGAGGACTATGCGATCATGGGCTAGGAAGGTTTAGTGAAGATCTTGCTCAATCATGTGACTAGTGGCTAATGAATCACAAAAAATAAAAATAAAATTAAAGAAAAACCAAAATTTATAAGAATTAAATATGTTGTGGATAGGGGTTACTCTAAAATATGGGTAGAAGGTGACTCTTTAAACATCATCAATTCTCTATGTGGCACCCATAAGCCCAATTGGAATGTTGATCAATTTAAAGGATAATAAAGGATACTATAATCATGTTAAGTTCTAGTGAAGAGACTTGTGTATCTCACATTTTTCAAGAAGGTAATGCATTAGAAAAAATTTCGCCAATGAGGCTGTCAGGTTAAATGAGTATCGTGAGTGGGAGGAAGGCTCTCTCCTTCTCGAGAAAGCTAGGATCTTAATGAGAAATGATGGTTTTGGCTAAGCCTATTTGGTGGCGTCATTTAATCTTTAGTACCAATTCCTGACTCACACGCTTTGTGGGTTTTATTTGGCCTGTTGGCTATCAGATGAACAATAATTGCAAGGGTTTTCTACTTTTGGTTTTTGAGGAAATGGGAGGCGATAGGAGTAGAATTGAGCCGCATTCTTGTGCGAACTTGAGGAAGATGAAGAAAATTTGGAGGATTCTCCAGCATGGGAATTTTACGCCATTCTTAGAAAGATTGCATGGGCATGACCTGAATGCTTCGACGGAGTTTGTTTCTTGTTGGCATAACTGCAAACTTCAGATAAAGGGCTTGGTAGTTGACATCAATGAGGAGTTGATTGCTACTATGACTGGGTTGTCGTTGGTTAGCCGTAAGGTCTATAAGGACAAGAAGAGTAACGAGGAAGTAGTGTCTCAATTCTTCAAAGACGATGAACAAAAAAAAATATCAAAATGGAAAGTTAGGGATATGAGAGAAATTCTCTCAAGAAGGTATGGGAAAATATTGCGGAGGTGATAAAGCAGTTTGTGACTTTGGAAGGCAGGTTCACTGCAATCCTTGGCCATAATTTTACTCTTTTAAATCATTTCAAACATGGGCTATTTATTTCCTTTCCATTTTTTTTGTTGTCTTTCATGGAGGTTTTTGTTTATGCTCACTTAAAAAATAGGAGGGCTCTGGTCCTCCATGAGGGTCTCATTCTTGTAATCATGGAGCATGTTAAAGCCCTTGTCCTTGCCCCTGCAATTAAGGGTAAGGAGAAGATTTCGAGTGAAGCTTCTAGCTCTTTTGACTCAGATACCAACATTGCTGAGGAAGAGGAGTGGAATGAAGAGGATGAGGATAGGTCCCTAGCCCCTATGGCTACCTCCTCGAAAAAGAGGAAGAAGGACAACCTTAAAAGCAATCGGGGTAGCTAAGCGCCTTATTCTGAATGAGTCAGATTCCCAATTTGATAGTGAGGATATAGAGGCGGGCTTTGGCGATTCCACACCCAAGAACAAAGATTTGGACGTTGGCCAGGGAGACACTGAGGTTGATGGTACTGTAGGAGAATGTGATGACAAGGAAGGCTAAGGATAAGCCGAGAAGGGTTTCCAAGCACATTGCCAAGTTGAAGAACCAGGCTTCAAAAGATATGGCTAAGGACACCACAGTGCTCTGTGAGGAGAAGGCTTTTGTAGAGAAGGCGATGGAAATTGATGACTCCCCGGTTCATAGCTATCCCAATGTGGATCTAGAGGGGGAGAATAAGGTTCAGGAGGAGGAGGATGATGAGTAGAAGCATGCGAAGTCGGAGCCTCTAAAGGTAAATCCCCTTTATGAGGAATTTTCCTATCTCAATGATGATTCCACCTCTATGTTTGAGCTTCTTGACATGGCAAGGGCAGGGGCCACTGACACTTTCAAATTAGAAAATGGATTCTTTAGGAGTTTAATAAGGTAAAATTTAAAATAAAGGGTTTCAAGGAGAATTTGAAAAATATTCTGAAAGGCTCAGCTTCGGATATTCTGATTGACAAAATTATGGATCTTGAGGGTTCATACCATGATTTCAAAACCCTGTGTGAAGAGCACTTGTTTGGTTTAGAAGCCAAAATATTGGATACTAATGCAGATATAAAAAAGCTTCTCCATGCTTGTCACATTTTAGTGAAGAATAGCGCAGACTCTTTGGAAGTCCTATTTCGTAAAATTAGTGAGCTCAGGGAGGACCAACTATATTTTTCTGAGTTAATGGAGAAGGAACACTCTGCCAAAGGTAAAGGGAAAAAAGGTGCAAAAGATGATGGTAAAGGCCTTGCTACTAGAGGGTCAGCTGACTAGAAGAAGTCCTTTGAAGTTGAGAAAAAAGAGTTGTTGGACATGATTGAAATGCATAGAAGCTAGGAGCTTGAGGTGGCCAACAACTTGAGCAGTATGAAATAGTGTCCTGTTTGTCTATTTGTCTGTTTGTTGTGTGCTTTTTTGCTACTGGGTCTCAGTTTCTTTCTTGTTGTTTTACCATTTTGTTGCTATTGAGTGCTGCTGATAGTTTACTGTTTATCTTTCAAGCAACATTTTGTATCTTTTGATGTTTTGGGTTTTGGGCTGTTGATGGTGTTTTACCGTAGTATCTCTCAAGCAACATTTTGTATCTTAAGTTGTAAAGGGTTTTGGGTCCCTTCAAAGCCCGATTTTCCCATATAATCAAAACATTTTGTGCCTATTAGACTTGGACATGGGGGATTGTGCAAGAAGTTGGGTCCACAAAAAGCTCAAAAAGTGGAAGTGTTTTTCCTAATTTTTAGAATTTGTCACACTTTGATTGAAAATTTTAAGCACTTACACATTGAATCTTAAGAAAATAAATAATTTGAAATTTAGTATGTTGAATCTAGTTTCCAAATATGTAATTTTTTCAAATACCTAGATGATACAAATTAATTTTTAATAAGCATGTATAAAAACTACTTTTTAAAAGCCACTTGTTTAGGACAATACCATGCATGTGTACATACACCATAATTTGACCTAAATAAAAGTATTTAAAAAAAAATCCTTTTAGGGAAAGATGTGTAACAACCTGAAGATTGATGAGGATATTTTTTATAATTTTTTTTGAATTTTTTATTGGCCCTAATTGCTATTTTTGAAAACCAATATGTACGAACACCATAATTTGACCTAAACTAATAATTTTTTAAAAATAATTTCATTGTGTAGAGAATTGTTTGAATATTGATGTCATATAATTTTTTTTTTATAAAAATAGCAAATAAAAAGTTATTAAAAGTTAAAAAAGCTTGAAATTTCAAGTTTATGGACTAGTTTGCTTAGAAATTAATTAAAAAATAGAAATCATAATCCAATCATAAGAAAATTACATATTTAGAAACTAGACATCGTGATATATAATGGGTTTTAATTTATAAACCAATTCTGAAAAAGGAACCATCAACTATATTGCGAAATTTAGATATTTCTATTGACATTGACTTAGTTTTTTAGTTGTAGATCAAAGGCTAAGGGTTGGGTTGCCAAACCTTTCCTGAGCCTAAAACCAAATCAAAAAGTGGGTTGGGATTTCAATTTCTTTTAGAATGGGCACCCATATTAAAATAGAACGAGTACCCATTCTAAAGTGAGTACTCATTCTATTTTTAGAACATGTACTCATTTAGGAACGAGATCCCAATCTAAGGCTCAAGATTTCATTGCTAAATGGGTACCCATTTTTTCAAAACGGGTACCCGTTCCTTTTGACATTTTTTTGGTCAAAACATCCCCTCTTCATGGACCCAACTTCTTGCACTTATCCATGGGTTGAAAATATGTGTATATTGCAATAGAAACTTATGCATATGATTTGTGTTGTGGGTTTTATTGTAGGCTTAGAAGTAATGCATTGTAGTATATGTGAGTATATCTAGGAAATTTTTGTGTGTATATTATGTGTAAATAGTGTATATCGAGTGAGAGGGTATATATGGAGTGATGTGTATAACATATATTGTAGGTCATTAGAGATACACAAAAGTATATTGTGTATATGATGCAAAAATATGTTTACTAGACTAGGATATATGTGTATATCACAATACAGAGACAACCATATATACAATAATTTAGTGTACATATATTATAGGAAATCACTATGCCTAGGTATATATGATGCAAAAATATGTTTATTACACTTAGATGTATGTGTATATCACAATATAGAGACACAACTATATATACAACAATTTAGTATTTTATTATAGGAAATCACTATGCATACCATAAATCAAGGTTGTAGCTATGGGGTTTATAGTGAGTATAATGTAGAAAAGAATTTTAATGTGTATATTCTTAAGATAAAAACTTATTTATTATGTATATATTGTAAATAGAAAAATCTAAACATATATACACTAAATACCTATTTCAAACATGCAACATAGATAATGTAGTGTAAAATATGACCATGTACATATAGATAATGTAGTGTAAAATATTTCAAACATGCAACATAGATAATGTAGTCTATACAATATGACCATGTACATATTCATATGATCATATAAAATTTTCCTACTATATAAACCTTCAAGATCATATGAAAACACAAATATTCTCTTGCAACCAAAATAATAAGTGTTTCTATGCCAATTTTTGTTTCTTGGATATTTCCGACTTAATCACGACACTCATTTTCCCTGGAAGAATCTTATAAAAAAATTATTTCTATAATCTCTTAAAAACACTTGCAAGTTACAAGACACGAAACAAACAACACTCATAGACATCAAAGGTTAAAGGTTAGCGTGTTCACGTTGGTTTCACCAAAGTGTAAGCAACAAAACCAAAAAATAATAAATATAAAGTACTTGAAGGCACAAAATAGAAATTAATTCCTAATCCTAATTTAACAATTTCATGACAAACCTCACATGGATGTTGATTTTCTTGTTGGAATGTAGATGTGACTCAATAACATAACATTGTATTTGGATGCTAATTGATTCAATGGAATTGATTTGCATAAAGACTGATTGTATATGAAATTGATAAAGGAATTATTCTATTTATATATTTTTCAAGGAAATAGTAAATGAAAGATGGGGATGAGATCAAAAACCTAAGTTAATTGAACAAGTTGAGGAGTCAACTCAACTGAAAAATTAAAAAATACCATTTCAAACTAATGAGAGGATACTAATGAATTATTTATTTTTAATAATGGATAAATGTGTGGGATAAGTTTCCATTTGAAGATGAAGTTGATTAGTGGATAAAGAAGTTTCTTAAATGAGATGGAGTTAACTAATGAGAGGGGTTAACTAATTTGTAGACAAAGTTGACTAATGCGACAAAAATCGATAATCATATCTTATTTAATTAAATAACAAAATGTTATTTAAGTTGATCAATGGAAAAATGAGAATAATTTTTACTTAATAAATAATGTGTGATGTGTTAAATGATAAATGATAATACATGGTAAATTAATGTGATAATTTTATTTAATGACTAATTAATTAATGATAAATGATGATTATAAACAACAAATTAATATTGATGCCAAGAAGAATATTTTTAGTGTCTACAATTAATTTCCTCCCTATATAGTATTGAGATCCTTTAGACTAATGATCAAAACCAATTCATCCATCATAAACTTCATCTTCACTAATAGAAGAGTAGTATTTACCTTTTCCATGGCCTTATATGATTTTTCCATTTGGGATTTGCCTTTGTGGCTAGTAGATGAAGACAAGGGCTAGTATTGTTTCTTGATTTTGTCAATCCTAGAGTCGAACATCATGTTGATAGTTGTGCTGCTCATCACATGTTTGCTAAAATCTATAATTGAAGAAAGAGAAGCTACAATATTATCTTGGCTACTAACAATATTATTCATGTTATTCTCCAACTTATCAATGTTGTCCCTTAAAACACCTTACCTAAATGTTAGACATCTTATTTAGGAGGGTGGTAAGAGGCACACAACTCCATATTGGCACCACCACCTAAGAAATCATATGAGGGCTTAGAGAGATATTTTTACATAATTTGAATGGTGAGAGGGGAGAAATTTCTTCTTCTTTAAGCAACCCCTATGAACAAATTGAGTGTCAACAAGGATAGTAGTGGGGGGCATTACATTGGTAATATTTATTGAGATAATTCAAGACATATTTTATGATTATATTCCAAAGAAGTAATTTTTAAATTTATGAGTAGAGATAGAATTGTTGGTTTTATATTGGGTGCTTCATTATATTTATTATATAATATATTGATGCTTGTTATGAAAAAGTTTCTTGGTGACTGTTGTGGATAATTTTTCCTCATAAATAGTCATGTCTACCAAGCATCGTAGAAAATAGCTAAAGTTTTAAGAATATAGAAAGTTTGAAAGTGTTATTTTAGATTTGGACAAAAAATGTAATTATTTTTTTAATATTTTCTCTAGAAACACTAACCTAACAAGCAAAATTCAAAATATGAGTCAAAATTCAATTCATAATAGTCATAATCAACAATTTATTTTCTCATTTATTACTAAGAATTAACAATGGTCGTTGTTGCTCAATAAAAAAATAGAAAATAATTCTTTTGAGTCTTGTAGTCACCATTAGATTTATGTAAAATGATGGTTAAATCATATTGCTCTTTGTTTACAACTATATATTCTAAAATATATATATTTATTGCTCTTATTTTACAACTATATATATATATTCTCATAATGTGGCAAATTGATATTGTATTTATACATTTAAATTATTTACTTGTAAGAAATCAATCTATCTTATAATAAAAATCTATTTAATTGTAAGATATATCAAATGGGGCACCAAGATCACATGCAAGATCCAAAATACTTCCACAAATGAACAATATGTAAAATAAGAATGAATATCATAAGAAAAATGCAACATTAATAAAATGTATTATGGATCCTTGTATATAAAAGTAAGGATGAGAAGGTGAGAAGATAGGAGTGAAACCCTAACTATTCCTTCAATAATGAAACGCATGTAGGACTCTATAGAAAAATGTTGAGGCACTTGGTGAATCCACATGAGGTGAGAAAAAAAGTGAGACGTCTCCCAAAATCTTAAGAGTAGTATGAATAGGACCCTCCTAGATAGGATATAATCTAACTAGTTTGATAATAACTCTTTTCACACTAACACCCCCCCTTAAGTGATACTTAGGGATAAATTCAATCAATGAAAAGATGAGTCTTTGCAACAAGGTCTGTTAAGGTACTCTTGTTTAAAAAAATCTCTCATAAACAAAGAAAAGGAGAAAACCTAGTGGGATCAAGAATCCTCTACAAAAAAAGAAATAATAGGATAAAAAATCTTCCTCAAAAAATGTCCCATGAAGATATACACATGAATGAAGATGAATTCCTGGAGTGTGTAGAAGCTATAAAATCTACCAAATAAGAAGTGATGGTGTATGCTAGAATCAACAAACCTACAAAGAATGTAGATCAAGATAAAACACTACATGAGTGACATCACATACACTTCTCAACCATGAATACACATATGATACAAAGGAAAATACATTATGTGAAGTTTAAGATGTAGATAGTACTATGATCAAGGAGCACAAACAACAATGCATGAGAGTATAATACTAAAATATCCATGGTGATTTACATAAGTATTAGATTCTCACAAATTACGATCAACAAAAATGTACAAGGTTGCTCCACTACTTCATTAAAATTGATTGCTCAACCACTCCATTGAAACTAAGGAAGAATTAACATAACCATGTGATGATACTCCCTTAATGTTAATAAGGAAGATGTATAGGAAAATTAACTAAAATGTGGCACATGTGTGCAAGAGAATATAGAAGCAACATCACGCCCAATATAATGTACATGCAATTGAAAAGTGTATGTAAAAAAAAAGAACACACACATGAGGCGAGAGTCACTTGATTCATTATTTTCATGGAGGGACACTCACGTGACAAAGATATAATGGAGAAATTTAAGGCACTACACAACCCTCATGACACTTTATAACTTAGTACAAGTACAAAAGAGGCACTATAGATGTGTGAAACTCCCCCTAATGAACACACAATAAGTTTTATGACACTTTATATGAGTGCATTTACAAACATATTTTTTGTTTGAGTTCTTACAAGTTTCCTCAAAAGGACAATTACTATTTTATGTCACGAGGTGGACAATGAATACATAAACTAAGCATACCTTACAAACCTCAAAAAATGACAAAAACATGAAAATAAAACCCTGATTATTCAAAATATGATCTCCCATAAATTTTATAGTGATATGGCACTTTATGTTAGTGCATTTACAATTTTCGTAAAGTGGATTTGATGTACAAATACTCAAAATAGACATATTCAAAATTTATAATTCTAGAATACATTCAAGAAAAAATAGCACCATTGAGTAGAGCTCAAAAATTTAACAAGTTAAAAAAAACACCCAAAAAGGAATTTGCACAAGCCCATATGAACCCTTTGAAGTTTAAAAAATGGAAATTGTGCAAGGTGTACTCTAAGAATCACTGATGTTAGAAAAATACATACATCATACTAAAAACTAAAAACTAAATACTACCACTAGATAGAGCATGGGAAAATACTCAAAATAAAAAGAAATTCACCAAAATAGTGTTTGTATGGTCACAAACAAGGCTCTTGAATTTGAACCAAAAAGTAAAATAGGCCAATGATGAAGGGGCCTAATTTGGGGAGAAAAATAATGACATAAAAAATGATAGGCACCAAAATATTCCCTCTATTGATGGAATATTTTACCAACGACTGACAACTAGAAAACATGACCAACAATTAAAATATTCCTTCCAACGAACAAAATATTCCTCCATCTATCAAAAAATTGTACAACATAGGAAAATTCTATTACTTGATGAAATATTCTTTCAGGATGGAATATACGCTCTCTTGATGGAATATTTCATCATTGTTGGTGGCGGCCTACTATGTCAAACCTGCATAGTCTGATGTCAACACTATACAAGTGACACCTACATGGAAACTTGCAAAAATAATTAAAATTATGACCGTATGGATGATGAAGATCTAAGAATTACACACAAATCAAGATAAATTGACACAAATAGGAGAATATGACAATGAATATATAGTACAATGACTTTATGATTGTACAGATTCATTCAGATTTCTGTATGAAACCGAATTATTTTGTCTCATTAAAAATATAAGTGTTACATATGAATCTTCATTTTTTGATCCCTCTGAGTGCAATGGTGGTGTTTCTTTTTCTCTAGGATGCACCGTCGTAAAGCTAACACTCATGACCTTACAAATTTCAATCCAATTTGGGAAAAAATTTGCAAGGAGGCTCTAATACCATGTTGGAGCATCTAAGATCACTTGTAAGATCCAAAATAATTTCACAAAAGAGCAATATCTCAAATGAAAATGAATATTAGAAGTAGTATATAACATTATGTAAAATGCATAAAAGAGTCTTACATATAAAGGTAAGGATGAGGAGGTGAGAAGGTAAGAGTGAAACTCTAACTACCCCTCCAAGAATGAAACACATGTAATATTCTATGGACAAGTGTTGGGACACTTGGTGAGTCCACATGAGGTGAGACAAAAAGTGAGATGTATCCCAGGTGAGCTCAAGAGTAATGTGAATAGGACCCTCCTTGATAGGATAAAATCTAACTAGTTTGATAAAAAATATTTTCACACTAACAAAATAAGTCTCATGAAAATAAGTTACTAATTTTACATAACCTAAAAAATCTTAGATGATTCAATTGTAATTTCCTTCAAAATTTTAGCAAGAGCACTACTAACTAGCATGTGCCAAAGGTTATAATTAGCTCATTGAACTTTCCCATCCACATTAGTTCATCTCGCTTAGTGATGAGATGATTGCCACAAGAATGGGGAGCCACAATGCAAGATTAAACAAGTGATGCAAAAACTTTTACTAAGAAAGTTGATTTTCTGATCTTGATTGATCCTTTAAGCAACAAACTTCTATGATTTTCAAGAAAAATAAAATCGATAGAAAGCAAAACTCTTGAATTAGAATCTAGAGCTAAAAGACACAACTACAATTTAATCAAGAGAAAATACAATAAAAGTCTCATAAGCTAGGGTTTTAAAAACATTATATCTTGAAGGAAAAAAAATCCTACATAAAGTTCACATGCTTGATGTCCATTGAAACAAACACAATATTTTGTCACCATTGTTAATATTTTGTACAAACCAAACAAAAGAATACCAAAATAATGAATATTATTTTTTTCAAAAATAAAATTAAAAATTACATACAAAATAAAATAGTTTTTCAAATAAAATAAGCAATTTAAATAAAATAAAATGATTATTAACTAAAAATTTAAAATTTATATATCTGCATAATAAATAAAATAAATAGATAGATAAATAGAATGTTTCTAAATATATTTAAAATCTATACTAATATATTAAAAATACTTTTAATTAAAATTTAAAACTTATATTCCCACTATATGAATTTTTTCAAATTTAGTAATGTCTATTTAGCAGATTCATTCGCTGGAGCTTGCAGTGGTCCCGTGCAATATTATTGACAGAAAATTTGAGTTGCTTTTGGCAATCCTTTCAGACTCGTGCATATGGAGGAGCAATCTGAATCAACAAAATTCGATTACAACGTCAGAGATTATGCCAGGAGTTGAAACAATAATTTCGTATGCCGGGTTAGTGATTCGAAAGTGTGATTGGGGGGGACGGGGGAGTCTGTGAGAAGGGTTTTCTCGTGCGTGGACATTGCTATTATGAGGGAGGAATATCAAGGCCTTGGAAAGTTAGTGAACCAAATGCAAAAGCTCTTGATATGGTGGACAGTTGGGATTTGAATGGACAAATGCGTGCCTTGTTTTAACTCAAATTTGGGTTTTTCTGCCAACAAATGAATGTAACTATTTTTTTTGTTTTGTGTTTTGGTAAACTTTATTTTGTGGGAAGAAATTAATGACACCCTCCCTCAATGGGAACACTGCCTCAGCTTCATGCAAAACAAAGATGTCCTAAGAAAATGAAAAAGATCCTAGCTGCATTTTCTCAGCCTGCGATACTATTCCAACTCCGACTTCACAATGTGCACACTCATTTCAGCTCGTATGGCGAGAAAGCGAAGGAGTGGTCATTTGGAATTAGCGATAGCAATAACAACAAGGGTGTTGTGCTAAGACTCTGCAAACAAGGGCGACTGAAGGAAGCGATCAAATTAGTGCATGCGATGAGGAAGCAAGAGAGTGGTGTGGATTGCTTTTTTTTATCTTGCCTTTTGACAGCGTGTAGGAATAAGAATGCCCTGGAACTAGGCAAGTTAGTTCATGCCATGATCAGAGAGGCGGGCATGGAAATAGAAACAAAGGGTTATGTTGGAAACAAGCTCCTCAGCTTCTATGCCAAGTGCGGGAGTGTTGCAGACGCGCGAACTCTTTTCGACAAAATGTCTCAAACAAGTTCGGTTTCATGGACCATAATCATCTCTGCATATGCCAAGCGCGGGCTTTGTGAGCAGGCATTGCAATTGTATGATGAAATGCGGAGGAGAGGTATTCAGGCCGACGAGTACACGTTTGCTAGCGTTGTTCCTGCATCTAACTCCTACCGCGTTCTCCAAATGCTTCATCAACACATAATTGAGGCTAAGGTCGAATCCAATGTCTTTGTGGCTACTTCCCTAGTGGACACGTACTCCAAATGTGGCAGAATTGAGGATGCGCGCCAAGTATTTGACAGAATTCCTCAACGGAATGTTGTCTCCTGGACTGCTATGGTTGCAGGATATGCACAGAATGGCAATGTTAATGAGGGTATGAGGCTCTATGAAAAAATGCCATATAGAGATTTGGTTTCTTGGAATATGATGATTGGGGTCTTTGGACAAAATGGTTACGCCAAGGAGGCTCTCAAGCTATTCGAAGAAATGCCAGAACAAAATGTGATATCATGGACTACAATGATTGCAGTATATGCCCAGAATGGGTTTATTGGCGAGGCCCTTAAGCTGTTCGAAAAAATGCCAGCAAGTGGAAGAGATGTCGTGGCGTGGAGTGCTATGATAGCAGGATGTGTGCAGAATGGATGTTTTGATGAGGCTTTGAAGCTCTTTGGGGAAATGAAGCGGACGTGCATTACTCCTAATGTGATCACCTTTGCTGGTGTTCTCCCAGCATATGCCAACTTGGCAACACTGCAAAATGGGAAGAAGCTCCACGCAGACATCATTAGAAGGGGATGCCACTCTGATGTTTTTGTGGGGAGTGGCCTTGTCGATATGTATGCCAAATGTGGGAGCATAACTGATGCACGCGAAGTGTTTGACACGATTCAAGAACCAAATGTGGTTGTTTGGAATGCAATGATTCTAGGTTACGCCATGCACGGATGTGGCAAGGAGGCCGTGCATCTCTTTGAACAAATGCAATCGTCAGGCACAAAGCCGGACCATGTAAGTTTTGTGGCTATTCTCTCTGCATGCTGCCATGCAGGCCTGGTTGATTATGGTTGGCAATACTTTGCTGACATGGATCAACATTATGGCATCATGCCACACGCACAACACTACTGCTGCATGGTTGATCTTCTTGGTCGTTCGGGACGCCTGGAAGATGTACTAGTCTTTATTGGCAAAATGCCAATAAAACCTGATGCTGCTGTATGGGGATCTTTACTTGGTAGCTCTACAATGCATAAGAATATAAAGCTTGGGCAATGTGCAGCCGAACATCTGTTTGAGTTGGACTCTAACAACTCTACAAATTATGTGCTGCTGTCAAATATGTATGCAGCAACTGGCAGGTGGGATGACAAGGAAAAGGTAAGGGAAAAAATGAAACATAGAAATTTAAAGAAGACACCAGGACGAAGTTGGATTGTGATCAAGGACAAAGTTCATTATTTCCTAGTAGGAAGCAGGTCACATCCACAGACACAGGATATTTATGCCAAGTTGGAGAGTTTGGCTGGGCAACTGAATGAAGCAGGGTTTGTGCCTGACACAAACTTTGTTCTGCATGATGTGGAGGAGGAGCAGAAACCACACGCTCTCCGTCACCATAGTGAGAAATTGGCAATTGCATTTGGGCTTATCAACACATCTCCTAGTACAACCATCCGGATTGTGAAGAACATCCGCATTTGTGGTGATTGCCATATGGTTGTTAAGTTTATTTCCAAGATGGAGAAACGCGAAATCATTCTTAGAGATGCCAATCGATTCCATCATTTCAAGGACGGAGGTTGTACGTGTGGTAATTATTGGTGATACTAAGTGAAATAAGCAACAAATGTGTATTATATTGGCCTTGCATGGATAGCCAGGGAATATTTGCAATTATTTTTTCTTGGAAGCTGTAAATTTCACAAATTTAGTTTATTTTTGAGGCCCTAGGATAGGCCAATCTTTGCACAGACCTCATTTGAACAATAGGTAAATGGAAAAATAACCGGCTTGTGGAATCTGTGTAAGAAGGGTCTCCTATACCAAATTAGTGTTTTGATTGGCAGTGACAAAAATATTACCTTTACCTTTATACCCTTTAACTGTTCTCTAAAATCAAGTTTTAAAGCATGGAGATATTGGGAAGGTGTATGTAACAAAATGGTAGGGCATTCAGTGTAACTTTAGATATCGCATATACAAAATCAAAGTAATTGCGAGTTGCTGTAATTTAAAGCAAGAGCTCAATTGCAGATAATGCATGTCAGCCTTTCTTGTATTTTTTTGAGACGTTCTTCTAGAGCATGCTAATAGGATTTGATTGCTTTGATGCTACTTAGGAATTTCACAAATATGTCTCATATACTGATTTTATAAGTATGTGAAATATGCCAACCAATATTTTATGCAATTTTTCTGATTTTTGTAACATAAATGATGCCTTGATTTTTTTATTTTTTAATTTCTGCTCAAACCCTAGTTTGCTGATATAAATTTCTGAGTATATTCATGCATGAATAGGAGTATTCATTCATCCAAATAATAGCCAAACTCATAGCAGATTTGTTTGATCATAAAAAAAAATGAAACCAATATCATAGACCATCAAAACATTCACCAACATGTGTCAAAATTCTGATATTTAAACACCCAGTTTGCTGCTACAACTCAGACTTATCTAATGATGCAATGACACAATGAAATGGGCTCCAAACATGCCCAACAACAAATAGAAGTTCACTGATATGAAGAAACCCCAATCTATGCACTGAAAATGACTTCCTACTCTTAACTCTAGCTGGGTGAAATTGCCCTAGTTCAAACAAATGTTGCAAGTATGAATGAATATGGTGGTGTTGTCATTAATGTTGTCATTGATGTCAACAAAGTATAGGTTGTTGCAGAAAAATGAATCAAGTGATTGCAGGTTGTGTATATATACTTGAGATACTGTTGAGATGTTATGAGTATATGGAGCTATCTTTATGATGTTGCAGGTGTGTTCATATGATGAGTTGACAAGTGCTTTTGAGGAATAGTGAAGACAAAATTGTGTGTGTGTTCAAAATGTGCTCCGGTTTGTACTCATTTCTTCTGTGTTGATCCTATGCTTGTATGGATCCGAAGTATTGTTTATGGGCTTCATTGGATGATATATCTTGGATTGTAGTTTCTGGTTTGATGAAGAGTGAAAGTTGTGCTCACTGGTGTGTGAATTGGTTTGACAGAGTTGTTTGTCTATGGACTAGGAGAAATGTTTTTGCTTCGCAGTCCTCTGCTGGTTTGTTTCTGGTGTTGCGGATCGAGAAGATGTCTTGTAATGATGTTATCTGTGTTCTGTCAAAGGTGTTCGTGGTTTGGTGCTCCGGAAGACTAGTTTTAGTATTACTGTGTGTGTCTGTACAGTTTAGATGGACTAATGGAAAGTATTTTGTGTATGAAGGTTGTTGCATTTGTTGCGGATGAATATGAAGACATTTGAGATGTGTTTTAGTGTATGATGAAGTGTGTTATCTGGTCCACATGTTATCTTCTTGTTGCAGAAACGTGTACTTCAAAGTTCATTGGTGTTTTCGTTAGGTTTGACCAACTTGGTGTCTACATGTTATGCGAAGAATAAGTATTAATTGAGGAAGCGTGTGATTGATCCGAGATGTTTTGGGTCTTGGTTAAGTGTTGCTTGGGTGCACTCTCATTCTCTTCCATTGCGAGAATGTTGAGTTGCTAACCTAATTTGAATTTGTAAAATGAAGCGTGTGTGGCCGACCTTAGAGAAAGTTTCTAAGGTTGAAGATGGTATAAATACAAGTTGAGATGTTATGGATTGATGTATCGAACATGTCACAAGTGTGAAAAGCAAGAGTGTGCAAAAGTGAATTGAGGCAGTAGTACTTTAATGTGTTAGACTCCTAAAAGCAGTGAGCTGACGGTGTTTGCAATTCTTTGATCAAGGCTGCAGATGTGTGTAGTTTGTTGTGGTGGATTTTTCTGTTATCTTTTGTATCTGTAGGCAGTGAGCCTCCCTTTGGACAGTGAATCCTATCTGTAGGCAATGAGCCTTGTATCTGGATAGTGAGTCCTTGGGCAGTGAGCCTCTTTGTAATCGGTTTTGCAATTACTTTATATTGTGAGTTAATCCTCACCTTGATTTTTCCTTTATCGATTTTTCCATGTAAATCTGGTAGTTTTTGTGTTGATATTACTTTTTGTTATTTGCATTTCATGTTAATAATTAATAATAAAATAGAGTTGATGCGAAGTTAATAATTGTTTGAAATTTGTGTTTGAGATTGGTGACAATTGATTCACCTCTCCCCTCTAAGTTGTCTTGCGCCTTTCAACAATTGGTATCAGAGCTTTGGTTCCTCGGAGAAGAGCTTAATTGCTTAAGGTAGATCCGATGGCGCACAAATTGTCAATCCATGTGTTTGATGGATTTGACTACAATGACTGAAAAATACATATGAGAGGTTACCTAATCTCTCTTGGTTACAAGACTTGGAAAGTTGTTGAGACAAAATATGTTGCACCAGCAAGTGGTCCTTCTACAGATGAGATTTCTGCCTATGAGGAAAATGAAAAAACAAGGTATGCGATCTATAGTGCTTTATCTAAGACTAAGCAAACAAAAGTTATTTCTTTGGACACTGCTTATGAAGTTTGGAAAAAGTTGGAAGATATCTATGAAGGAAATGATAGAGTGAAATTGTCAAAGAAGCTAACTGCTAAGCATAGATATGAGAACTTGAAAATGGAGGAAGGTGAAGATATTGCAAGCTATTTTCAGAGGGTTGATAGTGCAGTGAATGAAGTAAAAAATCAAGGTGGTACTCTGACAGATGAAGATGTAATGGAGAAAATTTTAATGACCCTATCAGAGAGTTACAGTGATAAGGTCTCAACTATTGAGGAAGTGTATGATCCTAAGAAGTTCACTAAAGAACAACTATTTGGCACCTTGACTGTATTTGGAATGAAGAAGTTTGGAAAAGAAAAGAATAAGACAAAATCAACCTTTAAAGCTACAAAGATAGAAGATGATCTGGATAGTGAAGGTTCAGAGGAGTTGGAAGAAAATTTTACAAGGAAGTTGAAGAAAGGTACCGGCAAGTACAAAGGTACGTTACCTTTTAAATGTTCTAGTTGTGGAAATATTGGTCACTATGCTTCAAGATGTCTAAATAGAGCCGTACACAAGAAGAAAATAGACAATAAAGAGAAAAAGGATAAGAAGTTCAAGAGATTGTACTATGTTAGAGAAGATGCAGGAATTTTTGATGATGAATTTGATTTTGAGGGTGATAATGTTGAATGCTTGTTTCTAGCCTTAGAGAATAAATCAGTGTCTGCTAACTCTGGAAGATGTGCAAGGGAAAGTGGTCCGGAGAACAAGAAGGAAGAGATGGAAGGTACTCTAGTTACTGCCTTTCATACTAGACAAGATGAAGACCATTGGGTGATTGATAGTGGCTGCTCAAATCATATGACCGGAGACAAGAGTAAGTTTACTAAACTTGAAAAGTATGATGGTGGATTAGTCATGTTTGGAGATGATTCTGGTGGAAAGATTGTTGGAAAAGGAACAATTAGTTTTGATGGAAAACATAGTACTGATGATGTCTATTATGTTAAGGGCTTAAGGCATAATATTTTGAGTGTTGGACAAATGTGTAGCAAAGGATTTAAACTTGTGTTTCAGGATAATACTTGCAAGATTAGAAAAAGGGTCTAAAACTGTGGTTGCTGCAAGAAGAACATATGGAAACATTTATTAGCTTAAGGGTGTTGATGGTCAGTGCTTTGTATCTCAAGTTAATAAAATTTGGCTATGGCACCGGAGGATGGGACATGTAAAATTTGATAATCTGATCAGGATTAGTTCAAGAGAAGTACGTGATCTGCCTAAAATCACAAAGCCTACTACTACTGTTTGCAAAAGTTGTCAGTTGGGAAAACAAACAAGATGCAACCTTAAAGGAAAAGAGCAATCAACTACCAAAATGCTGGAATTGATTCATACAAACCTCTGTGGTCCCACAAGAATAGGTTCAAGTCTCAATGGTGACAGGTATTTCATGCTTTTAATTGATGATTATTCTAGAATGACATGGCTTACTTTTCTTAGGGAGAAAGCTCAAGCTCTGGATAGATTTAAAGTGTTCAAGGCTAGGGTAGAAAATGAAGTGAACCTGAGAATCAAATGTTTAACGTCTGATAGAGGTGGAGAATTCACTTCCAATGAGTTTAATACATTTTGTGAAAAACATGGCATAAAGAGACATTTTTCTACTCATAGAACTCCTCAGCAGAATGGAGTTGTTGAGAGGAAGAATCGGACTATTCAAGAGGTTGCAAGGACTATGATGAAAGAGGAAAATGTACCTGATTGTATACTGGAGAGAGGCAATCCATACCGCTGTTTATATTCTTAACAGAGTTCAAATCACAGGTAACAACACAAAGACTCCTTATGAGCTGTGGACTGGCAAGATTCTTACTGTAAAGTACTTTAAGGTGTTTGGAAGCAGATGTTATATTAAAAGAGATGATGGGAACCTTGGAAATTTTGATGCAAGATGTGATGAAGGAATTTTCCTTGGATATTCAAGTAATAGCAAAGCTTATAGATGCTTCAATAAAAGATTGAGGAAGATTGTTGAGAGTGCAAATGTAAAAGTTGATGAAGATATGCACAAACCAATTGAAATAAGTGAAGTTGAACCAGATGAACCTATCTGTGGACAAGTATAAGAAGAGAATAAAGAAGAAGAAGAACAGATTGAAGAAGAAGAAGAAGCTCCAAAACTTGCTCCTAAGACTCCAAAGTATGTACAATAGAATCATCCAGAAGAACAGATAATTGAAGATAAAAGTGAAGGTGTAAAGACAAGAAGCAAAGTGGTAGCAGCTGAAGTAAATTTGTGTTTACTTTCCAAAATAGAACCTAAAACAGTGCGTGAAGCATGCAAATATGAGAATTGGGTTAGAGAAATGAAAGAAGAGTTGCAATAGATAGAGAAGAATTAGACATGGGAATTGGTTCATAGACCTGTAAACAAGAACATAATTGGTACAAAGTGGGTGTTCAGGAATAAGCTAAGTGAGAATGGTGAAGTTGTGAGAAACAAAGCAAGACTTTCATGCAAAGGTTATTCATAGGTTGAAGGAATAGACTTTGAGGATACATTTCCCTCGATGGCAAGAATGGAGGCTATTCGGATGTTCTTGGCATTTTATGCTCACAAAGATTTCAAGGTATATCAGATGGATGTCAAGTTTGCATTCTTGAATAGAGAACTGGAAGAAGATGTGTACATGGAACAATTGGAGGGATTTTAGTTATCAGATAAATTGGACATGGTCTATAAGTTGAAAAAGGAATTGTATGGAATTAAACAGGCTCCTAGAGCATGATATGCAAGGTTGGACAGATATTTGACACAACAAAGGTTCAACAAAGGCTCCACAGACAATAATCTCTATTTCAAAGTTGAAGCAAACAAGATGTTGATAGTGGTTGTGTATGTTGATGATATCATTTTCAGAGGAAATGAAGGTATGTGCAAAAGATTTGTAGAGGAGATCCAAAAGGAGTTTGAAATGTCTATGATTGGTGAGTTAAATTTCTTCCTTGGACTTCAAGTGAATCAAACTGATAAGGGCATATTCATTTCACAATCAAAGTATGTCAAAGAGTTGTTGAAGAAATTTGGAATGGATGACTCCAAACCAGTTTGTACCCCTATAGTGACTGGATGTAAACTGAGTAAAGATGATGAATCTCCTAAAGTTGATCAAAGCATGTATAGATCTATGATTGGTGGATTGTTATATCTTACTACTATTAGACCAGATATCATGCATGCAGTATGTTTGGTTGCCATATTCCAAGCAAAACCTAAAGGAGCACATGTTACAGCTGTGAAGAGGATATTCAGATATCTAAAAGACACTCCAGATTATGGCTTGTGGTGTCCTAAGGATACTGATTTCACTTTGAGTGCTTACACCGATGCAAATTGGGTTGGTTGTGTGGATGACCGGAAGAGTACAAGTGGTTGTGCATTATTTCTTGGAGGAAGATTGGTTTCATGGCTAAGCAAGAAACATGATTCAGTGTCTTTATCTATTGCATAAGTTGAGTACATTGCTGCAACATCTTGCTACACATAGGTTTTGTGGATGAAGCAAAAATTGAAGGACATAGGAGTGATGTGTGATGAGCCTATCTCTATCTTTTGTGATAATACAAGTGCTATAAAAATTTCAAAGAATTTGGTAATGCATTCAAGGACAAAGCATATATCTATCAACTATCATTTCTTGAGAGAGAAGGTATTGGATAATTAAGTTAGATTAAAATATATTCCTATAAAGGATCAGATTGCAAATATATTTACTAAGGATCTTTTGAAGGATAGTTTTGAGTATCTCAGGGAGAAGTTGGGGGTTACTGTCCCTCCTGCTTTGAACTAGGTGCACATGGAGGTGTATTAGTCCAGTGGATGTTTAGATTCTTTATTTGTTTGGATTGATGATTGGGTCTACTCCTCAGGGGGAGTAGGAAGTAATGAGTTGTGTGGGTGCACTCCTAAGGGGGAGTGATTTGAGTTTTGGTCTTTTCCATTGATGTCAAAGGGGGAGAGAGTCATGTGAAAAACGGTGAAAGAAAAAGGGTAGGGAAAACTTTAAGAAACCCCCCCTCGACGAAGGTGTAAAATCCTGGCGAATCTTGTATACTTCCCGATAAAAAATATTAATTTTAGTGGCGATTTTTTTTTTTTTTCGTGAAAAAATAAATAATGTCCATTGGCAAATCTTTCCTAATCACTAGAAGTTTGTGGAAAATCCTAGCGAAATGCAAATTTTTTAAAACCACTAAATTTTTTCCATTGGCGATTAAAATCTATTTTCAAACCAATAAAATATTTTTATTGGTGAATTAAACCTGTTTTCAAACCAGAAAAAATAATTTTGTTGGCGATTAATTTTTTTTTTCAAACTAAAAAATAAAATTCAATGGCAAATTAAACCTATTTTCAAATGATTAAGAAAAAAACATTGAAGAATTAAACATAATATCAAACTAATAAAAAAAATGCAGTGGTGAAGTGTCAGTGCACATCAATATAACCACAACCGTTCGATGAATTGATAATGGATGGTTGTATTTGCATTAAGGAAGTAAATCTTTGAAGCAGTAGACTTGCAAATTGAAAACTTCGAAATAACACTAGAACTGTTAGATTTTTTTTTTTGGTCAGTAATAGTATTTTGTATTGCATGAAAATAAAGATTACATCATTTGCCTCATTGTTTACTTTTCATCAACCATCCAAAAATCACCTACAACTATAATAGTTTTTTCATAAAAGCATCTTAACATGCTTCATAATAGAAAAAATAACCCTGCCCAACTAAAACCAGTTCCACAACTATCTGTAACTACCTTACATATATTTCAACAAGATTTTCAAATTTCAATCATTCTTTACCCTTCCTAATTTCACACTATACAATTGTAACAGGGTTCAACCCCCAACAAGCCAAAAATTTAGTACTAGTCTTGCGTTAATTCTGCAAAAACCCTACAAAAACTACAAATTCAACTAGTGCTACCCGTTTCATAAACAACTTTCCTTGTTGCTTTTCCCTTCATCTTCCACTTCCTCGCATTCTGTCCTTTTGCTTTCATACACTTTGCCTCCACTTTCGCTTGTGCTTCCATGCACTCTGCCTCCACTTTCTCCTGTGCTTTCAATTGTGCTATAATTGCTTCCACCTTCATCAACTCTATAAAGAGCTTCAATGCTTGCCAGCCTAACCTTGCTTCTTCCTTGCATTGATTTTTAATCTCATCCTCTAGCCAATGCACAAAAGGGGTTCATCCTTCTGCCCCTTCCAATTCCACATTTTCAAAGCCTTCTTGTTAGTCGAAACCTTCACCTGGAACTACCTGTTCAAGTATTGATTCTAATCCATCCAAGAAATCTCTATGCACAATCATCTCCATCACTTCTCTCACTGTGCTTGTCGATTCCCCCAAGTCCAAACCCCATGCTATATTCAAGGAGTATACATCCATGTTAGTCCTGTATCTATGCCTCATATTTCCAAAGGATTTCCCCAAAATCAGCCACACACTTTGTACCAACCTCCCATCAGTGAATAAAAACATCCCCATTAATCTTTGGTCAGAAGAGTCACCATAAAACGGGTTTAATTGCCTCCTCAAACGCAGAGTGAAGTTGGCCTCCATTTGAAAATTGTTGCAGCTACACCTCCACCACCACCACTCTTTCAGACTTTCTGTGCACCTTCTTCTCCATGCCAAACTCTATTATTAACTTCGCTAATCGAGGGCTGAGAGGTAATACTAATAATTTTCTAAACTCCGTGCATACCGATATTAATTACTCATCGATCGTCCAGTCATGTCCACTGACTCGAATCTGCCTGCGATCTTCACTTCATAAATGCACTATCGTTACCACCTTTCCTATCTTAATTCACCAAAATCAAGGTTTTGGTGCTTTTCCTAACCTTAGTTGCAAGTCTTTCTTGGTAATCTTTGTACTTGGTGGGTCAGAGGTTTCAAAAAATTTGAAATTTTAGACTTTGGTTCTAAGGTTCCAAGTTTCAGCAACCACGCGACATTATGGACCATGACCATTCGGTGAATTTTTGATGGACAACTGTAGTTGCATTCCGGAAGTATATCTCTCAAGCACTAGATTTGTGAATTGAAACCTTCAGAATTACACTAAAACCGTTAGATGCGGACACATGGGGAGATCAAGGCTCATCATCGTGGTAATGAACTCGATGGGTTGGATTTTGGCAATGAGCAATAGAAGAACTTAAGTGGCAGAAATATGCATGTGAAGAAAGTTTGTTTTAAAAGAGGGACCGCCTAGGAAGAGCGTAGGACCAAGGCTTAAAAGCTTAAGAACGTTTTACACAAAGGATGTAAAGGAAAATCAATATAACCACAACCATTCGATGATTTTTTGATGGACGATTGTAGTTGCATTCCGGAAGTAAATCTCTGAAGCAGTAGACTTGCGAATTGAAACCTCCAGAATAAAACTAGAACCGTTAGATGCGGACATGTGACGAGATCAAGGCTCATTTCTCTCTTTTCAATGCCTCGACGTATTACATTTCATTTAATTGAAATTCTCAATATTTTGAGCATCCAAAGCAATTGATTGGACAACTCATAACTTTAATGAAACAAGATTTGTAATGATTTCATATCGTTTGAGTGACACTAGTAGTGGTGATTGGAGTTTGACAATTTTGACAGCTTGTCAGATTGAGGTACAGTTTGCATGTAGGAAAACATCAATCAAATTAAACATTTTAATTATACATGTAAGGCTTAAGCTACACGAATTGATGAAGTTGGTTTTTTGGTTTGCATGAATTAGGCTGGTAGTGGCATTGGTCGCCCATAAATAGGGTTGGTGATAGTGGATAGTATCATAAGGGTTTTCATTTTCTTGGGTTAATAAGGATTTAGGAAGAAGATGTGGTATTATTTGGGATACTCTAAATTCTCCTACCTCCAGTTATGTAGTTACATAGTAAAAGACCAATTTCCTTCAAGTTCAGAATGGATGAAATTGGAAAGAAGTTGATTTGGTTCACTTGACTTCTCAGACAGGTTTTGAACCAGGATGAAGAGCTCTGATGGACATAAGTGCTATCCCGATGCATGGAGGCTGTAGGTAGAAGATGGGAGCAATTTTACTACCCCTCATCTTTTGCATGACTTTGGTTCTCAAAGGGGATAAGCACATTTTGTATTTTCACAACTCCCATTTCCCCAACATTTTTGGCTAGGTGAGTTCCTTGCATTTATTTTCAGTGCCACATTTGTACTACGTTCTCACCAACATAAGCTTTGGAATCATGCATTTATTTTTAGTGTCACATTTGTATTACGTTGTCACCAGTAGAACCTTGGAAATTGGAATCAATTTGTAATTCATTGTCACGAGCAACAACTTGGAATAAATTATGCCTATGTTATTTATACAAAAACAAGAGCTTGCCTTCTCTACAACTACTCATCTTTAAAAAGATATGTAATAATGTGACATTGTAATTTAGTTGTAATAAAATAAATGGTTGTGTTGTGTTAATCTTTGTTATAAATTTATAGTAAAGAGTTATTTTCTAAGTTTAGTGTTTATGAATCTATTATTTTTTTCCTTTAAGAAATTAAGTATTATCTATTTATGGAATAATTTCATGCAGATTTAAAAGTAAAACATAAAGGAATACAAATGAAAAAAGAAAGTTGCCATCCAATTGACAAAAAACATTATAAACACTAAAAGTTGTCAGTGGTCACTCTTGTTAGGGTTTACCGAAATGTTATTTATTTCTAATTTGTTGTTGACCTTCTCCCCTGGTTCTCGATATCATTATTCATTTTATTAAGTCCTTTGCAACGTTAAGTTACCGACCCCTTGGCCTTGATGTCAATCCTAGCGCATTAAAGTTTAAACAACTTTAAAACACATGATTATTATTTATATCATAATTCATAAATTACTCAACAGTTCGATGAACATTTGATGTATGGTTGTAGTTGCATTCTAGAATGAAATGGAGAGAGTGCTAGTCTTGCAAACTTAAACCTTCAAAATTACCCTTTAACCGTTAGATTTACAATGATTAGCGGTTTAGAATTTGCTGCCAATGCAGGACTAAATGGCTAGTGAAACAAGATTTGTAATGATTTCATATTGTTTGAACTTTGAGTAGCATTGGCGATTTTAACAATTGACAGCTTGTCAACTTGAAGTACATTTTGCATGCATCGAGGTTGTTAGAGTCCAGACATCAATCAAATTAAACATTTAAATAAATGTAAGGCTTCAGTTACACGAATCAATTAAAATTTAAGTTGATTTTTGGGTTTGTGTGAATCACAATTATGAATCATGATTATACCTAACCTCACACGTGACATGCGTGAGGTGCACATAGGGACTAGGTTGGTAGTGTTGGCAACACAAGGGCAGACAACTGAGAGGGGGGGTGAATTAGTTGTCACAAAAATTCAAAACTTATTCAACTTGTTAACCTTATTCTCAGATCTAATAATTAACCATGAAAGCATAAATAATCAATACAAAGAAACACACATAAAACCAAGATTTTTTACGTGGAAACCCTGTTAGGGGAAAAACCACGGTGGAGGTCAGTCCAAAAGATTATACCTTGTTAAAAGTATGATGAAAATGAAATATGGGGATTGCACATGCATTCAGACACACTACCTAGAGCTCATTGCTCAATTACAAAGGAAGACACATTGTCTTATAGAAAGATTCAGATTACAACCATCCAGATTTGAAATGAGAAAATAACATCTGCTAATGCCTGATTACAGTTCTTGTTAAGCACATAAACACTTCTTCAATTTTCTTCACTCTCTGCTCTGCCTTCGAATGATTATGACATTATTCACATACACACACAAAAGAACTCCCTTGCACACTACAATTTGAATGAACAATCACTCTTATATATATCCACAACAAGAAATTTCATCCCTTCATGTTGGCTTCAACAAAATAATAAAATGAATATAATATGTTAGCCCAAAACATTTAAGATTAAAAATGTGAATCAACCAAGGTCGGCCACAACTTAGTGAAGACCCAAATCGATATCTCCAACATGAAAACACTTCAATTAATTACTCCTTGAAGATTCACAACACGTTACAAACACCATGTCGGCCAAGAAAAAGTTAGATGAACACGTAAGAGAAAATCGCCAACCACGAGCATAATGATCAATACAGATGTGCAACAAAGATAGCGAATGATCTAGAAATATCCACAAACATTACGAAACATCAAAGAAGCATCCGAAGCAACTAAACTAACTGAAATAGCCTCATCTTCAATCAGAAACACCAACTGAAGCAACAAAAAAACTGTTAGAATGAAAATCTTCATAACTCAATCAAATCTTCACGCGGATCTCTGAAACTTGACGTGGATAAACTAGATACACTCAACAACAACCCTTTAGTCCACAACCTCTAATCATCAACATACAAAACTTACCGACATACTAAACTTCATTTCACTACTGACAACATGCAACTCATTTATTACAATTTTCTCAATATCCTCGACATATACAACTTCAAGTGAATTAATGCTAATAGTGTTGACATCAATGACAACCACATATCAACAACACAACCACAATATCCAACAATCTCCCCCTTTGGCATTGATGGAAACACATGATGTGAAAAACACCATCAACATAGCTAACTCTTGACACTTACTCCCCCTTAGGATATGACTTATTTTCTCCTCAACACTTTCACACAACGCTTCTCCCCACATGACTCTTATGTTCAGATAATCACCAGTTTTTCACATGACTCTTCTCCCCCTTTGACATCAATGATAAATATATCTAAGCTCCACACAAACTTTGAACCACATAGCTGAATATTTGAACATTTGACTACTTCGCCTGAGTAGCAACCACCACAACATCAATCTGAAACAAGATATGACTATGAAATACATAGACTGATGCAATGCAATGCATCCTTAGTTCTGATTAGGAGGGGTAATCATCCCTAACTTCCCTATGAGATACTCAAAAGTATCCTTAGGCAACGACTTGGTAAAGATGTATGCAATCTGCTTCTTAGTAGGCACATACTCCAGTCTGACTTCCTTTTCACTTACCTTCTCCTTCAAAAAGTGAAACTTAATAGATATATGCTTTGTCTTTGAATGCAACCCCAGATTCTTGGAAATGTTAATAACACTTGAATTATCATAGAATATAGAAATAGGCTCATTATACATAACTCTGATATCCTTCAACATCTGTTTCATCCTCAGGACTTGAGTATAATTGTTAGCAACAACAATGTATTCGACCTCTACAATAGATAAGGAAATGGCATTCTGCTTCTCTCTTAACCATGAAATCAACTTCTCACCTAAGAAAAATGCTCCACCACTAGTACTTTTCCTATCATTTACATCTACTCAATCAACATCAGTAAAGGAACTCAAGGTAAGATCATCATCTTTAGTATACCATAGGCCAAAGTCAATTGTTCCCTTAAGTATTTGGAAATTCTCTTCACAACAATCACATGAGATTCCTTCGGATCAACTTGAAATCTTGCAACAATACATACAAAATTCATGATATTAGGCCTAGTTTGAGTTAAGTACAACAATCCACCAATCATTGATCTATATCTTGTTTGATTTGCTTTCAAAGAATCATCTTTTGTTGTCAACTTGCATCCGTTCACCATTGGTGTACCAACTGGATTTGAATCTTCCATACCGAACTTCTTCAACAATTCCTTCACATACTTGGACTGAGATAAAAAAATTCCTTTATCTAATTGAGTAATTTACAATCCCAAAAAGAATTTCATCTTAGCAATCATAGACATCTCAAATTCATTCTATATCTCATTAGAAAACTTCATGCACAAACCATCATCTCCTCCAAAAATGATATCATCAACAAAGACTTCAACAATCAAATCTTTATTATGATCAATCTTGAAATACAAATTACTATCGGCAGTACCTTTGTTAAATCCAAGCTTTAGTAAATACTTGTCCAATCTTGCATACCATGCTCTAGGAGCTTGCTTGAGTCCATATAGTGCTTTCTTCAACTGACATGCCATATCTTCCTTATCAGTCAACTAGAATGCATCAAGTTGCTCAACATACACTTCTTCTTCCAATTTGCCATTTAGAAAAGCTGATTTGACATCTATATAAACTTTGTAATTCTTGTGAGCAATATAGGTAAGAAATAATCTTACAACTTCAATTCTAGCAACATGGGAAAAAGTGTCTTCAAAATAAATTCCTTCCATATGAGAATATCTTTGACATACTAGTCTTGCTTTGTTTCTAACCACTTCACCTTGCGCATTCAGTTTATTTCTAAAGACCCATTTGGTTCCAATGACATTCTTATCCTTAGGTCTGGGAACAAGAATCCATGTATCATTCTTTTCAATATGTTTTAACTCCTCTTTCATTGCTTCAACCCAATGTTCATCTTTACATGCTTCATTCACACTAGTAGGCTCAGTCTTTGAAATCGAGCAATATTTTTCTGCAATCTTTCTCCTAGTCTGAACACCTTTGATCTTATCACCTATAATCTAATCTTCTAAATGATTCAATCTTACATACATCGGAGTCTTCTTAGGATGTTCTTCAACTTCAAGCTCTTATGTTCTCTCTTCTACGCTTCCACTAGTTTCTCCTTCTTCATTCTCCTGATTCACTGGATTTATTTGCATTTGATTTGTAATCTAAACTTGCTTTCCTTTGTTTGTACTATCATCCTGATCATCAGAATCATATCCACAGGTTCTGTATGGTGTACCTAAGTCTTCATCAACTCTGACATTTGCACTTTCAACCATTTTCCTCAATCTTTTATTGTAACATCGATAGGCCTTTCTTTTAGTAGAATAACCTAGAAAGATACCTTCATCACTCCTTGCATCAAACTTTCCTATGTCTTCATCTCTCTTGATATAACATTTGCTTCCAAATATCTTGAAGTATTTAACAGTAGGCTTCTGACCAGTCCATAGCTCAAAAGGGGTCTTACCAGTATCACCTTTGATTTGTACTTGGTTGAGTGTGTACACAACAATACTCACAGCTTCTCTCTAGTAGATATGAGGGACATTTCCTTCCAACATCATTGTTCTAGCAACATCTTCAATTTTTCTGTTCTTCCTTTCCACAAATCCATTTTGTTGAGGGGTCCACAGTGTAGATAATTGTCTCCTTATTCCATGTTCTTCACAAAAAGAATTAAATTCACTGGAAGTGAATTCACCACCTCTATCTAATCTCAGACACTTAATCTTCAAACCTGTCTTTGTCTCAACCATAGCCTTAAAGATCTTGAACTTTTCTAGTGCTTCATATTTCTCCCTTAAGAAAGCAACCCATACCATTCTAGAATAATCATCAATGAGTAACATGAAATACTTGTAACCTTGTAGACTTCTGACCTTAGAGGGACCGCACAGATCAGTATGCACCAGTTCTAACAATTCATTTCAACAATGGTTTTTACTCTGAAAAGAAATTCTAGTTTGCTTTCCTAATTGACATTCCTTGCATATGGCATTAGTAGGTTTCACTAACTTGGGTAGATCTCTCACATCCTTAGTAGAACTTATCTTGACAATATTATCAAATTTAACATGACACATTCTTCTATGCCGTAACCAACTTTCATCATCTTAAGAAATCAAAAAACTTTTACTAGTAGCACTTAAGTGAAAGATATTACCTTTTCTTTTTGTACCTGATGCAATTTCATTTTCATAACTCAATATTCTGCACTTTCCATCCTTGAGCTGAAGATTGTATCCCTTATCAACCATCTAACCAACACTCAAAATATTATGCTTCAAGCCTTCCATATACAGAACATCATCAGTATTATGCTTACCATCAAGAGAAATGCATCCTCTTCCACAGATCACACCAACTGTATTATCACCAAATCTCACAACACCACCATAATATTTTTCCAAGCTTACAAACTTACTTTTGTCTTTTTTCATATGATGTGGACATCCACTGTCAATCACCCATTCGTCTTTCTCTTCAACTCGAGCTGCTAGGGCTTTCTCCACATTTGTACAACCAACAGATTCAGTAGATATAGGATTATTTTCCTTGATAGCAATAAATACCCATTCATCATCACTTCTATTTTCTTTATTGGATTCATCATCTATCACACCTTCATCATCAACATAATAACACTTCTTCTGAAATCTAGGCTTGTTATGTCTTGGTTTAGGAGCTCTTTTCAGACACCTATATGTAAAATGACCTATTTTATTGCAAGAAAAACATTTAAAAGGCAGTTTTCCTTCATACTTACCTTTTCCTCTTGGTACTCTCTTGACAATAAGTGCTTCCAACTCTTCCAACTCTCTTTCTTCTTCCTCAATCTATTTGATTTCATCCTCATACTTGAATGTTTTTCTAGATGAACTCTCACCCGGATCATATCTCTGTCTATCTCTTTCGGAAGTAATGGCCTTAAATGTAGATTCAACCTTAGGAAGGGAATCGCCAAATTCACTCAACTCAAAAGCAGTCAACTTACAAACCAACGCATCTTTGGTTATATTTGTTACAGTCCGGAGCTCTTCAATAGCACTAGCTTTGACTTTGTAAGAATCAGGCAGGGATCTAAGCACTTTAGCAACAATCTTAGATTCGTATATTTGTCCGCTAGCACATCTAATACCACACACGAGTTCATTCACTCTTTGCATGAAAGTATTAATGTTCTCATCATCACCCATTCTCAACCTTTCATATTTCCCTTTCAGACTCTACAACCTAGCAATCTTCACATTAGTATCACCTTCATACAAGGTTTCCAACTTTTTTCATATCTCATGAGCAGTCTTCAAATCCATAACATTTGTCATCTCAGAATCGGTCAAAGCACTCAACAAAGCTTCCTTAGCTTGGATATAATACTCAACATCTCTAATCTCAACAGTAGTAGTAGGACCATTCTGAGGAATAACATACCTATTATATGTAATGCTCCAGTAGGGTTCACCAATGCATCTCAAATGACACTCCATTCGAGTCTTCCACAAAGAATAATTTGTTCCATCAAATCTCAGACTATCCTTCTTGTAACTTACCATCTCGAATCACCTTAAGCTGTTAAAAGTCTTCCAAGGAACCTACTCTGATGCCAATTGTTGGCAACACAAGGGCAGGAAATTGAGAGGGGGGGATGAATTAGTTGTCACAAAAATTCAAAACTTATTCAACTTGTTAACCTTATTCTCAGATCTAATAATTAACCATGAAAGTATAAATCATCAATACACAGAAACACATAACACCAATATTTTTTACATGGAAACCCTGTTAGGGGAAAAACCACAGTGGAGGTCAGTCCACATGATTATACCCTGTTAAAAGTATAATGAAAATGAAATATGGGGAATGCACATGCATTCAAGCACATTGCCTAGAGCTCATTGCTCAATTACAAAGGAAGACACACTATCTTACAGAAAGATTTAGATTACAACCATCTGGATTTGAATTAAGAAAATATCATCTGCTAATGCCTGATTACAGTTCCAGTTAAGCACATAAACACTTCTTCAATCTTCTTCACTCTCTGCTCTACCTTCAAATGATTATGACATTATTCACATACACACACAGAAGCACTCCCTTTCACACTACAATTTGAATGAACAATCACTCTTATATATATCCATAACAAGAAATTTCATCCCTTGATGTCGACTTCAACAAAATAATAAAATGAATATAATTTGTCAGCCCAAAACATTTAATATTAAAAATGCGAATCACCCAAGGTCGGCCACAACTTAGTGAAGACCCAAATCAATATCTCCAACATGAAAACACTTCAATTAATTACTCCTCAAAGATCCACAACACGTTACAAACACCATGTCAGACAAGAACAAGAATAACATGAACACACAAGAGAAAATCACCAACCACGAGCACTACGGTCAATGTGGGCATGCAACAAAGATAGAGCACAATCTAGAAACATCCACAAACATTAAAAACTATCAGAGAAGCATCCAAAGCAATTGAACTAACTAAAATAGCCTCATCTTCAATCAGAAACACCAACTGAAGCAACAAAAAAACTGTTAGAATGAAAATATTCATAACTCGATCAAATCTTCACACAGATCTTTGAAACTCGACGTGGATAAACTAGATACACTCAACAACAAACCCTTTAGTCCACAACCTATTATTATCAACACACATAACTTACCGACATACTGAACTTCACTTCACTACTAACAACCTACAACTCTTTTATTACAATTTTCTCAATATCCTCGACATATACAACTTCAAGTGAATTAATGCTAATAGTGTTGACATCAATGACAACCACATATTAGCAGCACAACCACAATATCCAATAGGTAGTTGCACTATTGGTGGTACTGTTGGCCCATAAATAAGGATAGTTAGCACAACTGAAAAATTGAAATCATTCATTAAAGGCTAAAGGCTTTACTATTGAGTGCAATGTTTGAATTGTCATAAGGGTTTTCATTTTGTAGGGTTAATAAGGAATAGGATTTATGAAGAAGATGATGTGGAATTATTGGGGATAGTCTAAATTCTCCTGCCTGCAGTTATGTAGTTACAGAGTAAAAGACCAATTTCCTTCAAGTTCAGAATGGGTGGAATTGAAAAGAAGTTGATTTGGTTCACCTGACTTCTCAGACAAGTTTTGAGCCAGGATGAGGAGCTCTGATGGAGATAAGTGCTCTCCTAGTGCATGGAAGCTGCAAGTAGAAGATGGGAGCAATTTTACAACCCCTCATCTTCTACATGACTTTGATTTTCAAAGGGGAGAAGTACATTTTGTATCTTCACAACTCCCATTTCCCCGGTTTGATTAGCCTGCCTTTCCCCATGCATTTATTTTTGGACACCATGGCTGATTCCGAAAGTCCCATGTGTTTATTTTCAGAGCGAATGGTTGACCCGACAAGTCCTATTTACTTTCAGACACACATGTATTACATTTACGTTTTCACCAACAGTCCAATAGAAGCTTGGCACTTGTGCTTACATTTGTATTTGTACTATGTAATAATGTGACATTGTAATTCAGTTGTAATAAAATAAATGGTTGTGCTATTAATTTGACATTGTAATTCCTTTTATTAAGTCCTTTGCAACGTTAAGTGTTACTGTTCTATTAATGGTTGTGCTATTAAGTGACATTGTAATTCCTTTTATTAAGTCATTTGCAACGTTAAGTGTTACTGTGCTTAGTGCTATTAATGGTTGTGCTATTAATGTGATATTGTAATTCATTTTATAAAGGCCATGATGTCAATCCGAGCGCATTAATGGTTAAAAATAAAATAAACTTTAAAACACATGTTTATTATTTATATCATAAATTACTCAACCGTTCGATGAACATTTGATGTATGGTTCTAGACTCAAAATAAGGGAGAAAGGCAAGCTTAGTCACTAGTCCTCTAAGTTTTATAACCATGTCGCCGAGTTCTAAATTTTCATAACTACCTGATTCCCTGACTTGGTCACTTTGTTGAGTAACTTAAGTTCATGCATACGTAACCTTTGAGCTACGTTGTGTAGATTTAGTCGGTGGGTTGGAGGTTTTGAAAAATTTGAAACTTCAAAATTTGGTTCTAAGGTTCCAAGTTTCAGCGACCATGCGACATTATCGACTTATCTTTCCTTTCAAAGGTGTCGTTATTTGACATCTCATTGAATGCTATGTACAGACTAAACTTGAGTTGTCATTTTAGGAATTTCCAAAAGCATGCAGGTTTTAAAGACTATCTTTTCAAGGAATGAAATTGAATGCCACATTTAAAGCACATCCTATCAAAAATAATGACATAAGTGGGTGGTGAAGTTTTACTCAGAAATTTAGCCTGCATTCTCGTTCTTTGCCAAGACCAGTACTTCTCAAGTGCAAACATTCTTTTTACTTAGAAATTTAGCCTACATTCTTGTTCTTTTCCAAGGTCAGTACTTCTCAAGTGAAAACATTCATTCTCCATGAATTTTTGCTCATGTAGAGTGAATGTTGGGTTGGCGTAAGGAATACAACGCTCGAACCTTTTAAGTTAGACAAATTTTGGTTGCGCCTAGAGAGGGATGACAAGTCTGAGCTAGATATAAAACTCTTAGAAAGTGGGCTAGCTCATGTTGGAGGGTTTCCAAAAGCTGTGTTTGAGTGTGGACTTGATAAGTGCATGTGTGAGAAGGTACATTCCACATACATGGGAAATTAAAGCCATGGACGAGATTGTAATTGCAGAAATTTCTCCTGAAGTTGTTTCTTGCGTGCTGGGGATTCCATAAAGGGAACTTGAAGAAGACATGCCTGTCGTAGTGGCAGGTGAATTTTTCAAAGCGAATAAGGACTAGTGTAAGAACTCCATGGCCAAAACTTGGTTGAAGTTTGAAAAGAAAGGTAAGTCACAATTGTCGAGTAAACTCAAAAGAGTGCATTTTAAGGGAGAAATTACAAATGCTATTGCTTTATTGCACTACATTGTTGGGAATACACAAGTTGAGTTATTTGAGGATTGGATGTGCCAGTTTATCTTGATAGTCTGTGATGAGAACATTTTCATTGACTGGGCTGAAGTTATTTGCTTCCATTTGAATCAACAATTAATTAATTTCCATAAGACTACTACTTTCTGTATGTGTTCTTGCCTGACGTACATTGCAGGTAGTTAGAGGTCCTTTTGGCCTGGGTTGGAGCTGCAAGGAACCCCAACTTCTAATATGCCTGTGTATAAACACTTTCCTCAGTTCACTAAACAATTTGGAATGGGTGATTTTTGTCATGTTAATGATGCATTATTAATGGAGATTGTGAGGAAGCTAGATGGAAATCCAGAAATGCTCCTTTCCCCTGAATCAATTTATCTTGTATCAAAATTTGGGAGTTTTATATCCAATTTGATAAGTTTTCCTATCTGAGAATAGGGGGTTTTGAGAAAGCCCCATTTAAATTACCTCAGTATCCTGAAGATTTACTGATATTTATAGAAGTTTGTCGACAAATGGCCATGGTTAATATTAAGTATACGAACATGGGGAAACAAGGGTATGTCTTCCCATTGGAGACCCCTTCTTTTATGTGCAAAAAAAACAAGATGGCGAAGGGAGCTGAAGGAATTCTCAAGGAATATAATCTCCAGAATTTGTCTATGAGAGCTAATTTTGACAGTAATGGTTTTGTGAAACAAAATCTCTATGGAGGGAGCTTATATCGACATCACCTATCTATCGAAGATTTCTAGGAAGATTGTGTTGATGAGAATGAAGTTTTGAGAAGAGATTATATGAGGCTAACGCTAAAATAGATACAGACTTTCGGTTTGTCATTTCACATTCCTGAAAAATGTAGCTGAGGATTCAACAATCATAGATCCTGCATATGAAAAATTGCCTGATAATCCCACCCTAGGGTTGATTGGAGCCAAAGTGAAATTTCAAATATGAGGGTGCATGCTGCTCCAGTGTTTAAAAGAACCCAGGACTAGTTGGATGGGAAATGGCGACAAGTTTTTGGTCTTGTCCAAGAGCCTAAGTCATCATAGAAGAATGAACAGGGGTCTACACAAGCATCTGGTGCAAGTGTATCATCGGGGAAACCCTCTATGAGGTCCTCTAGTGCAAATTATTAGTCAAAAGGTGATGGTGATAGGCCAGAAGAAACAATCAAGTTGAAGAGAATTTGTGAACAAGATAGTGTGCTCTCTCCTACCCCTAAGAAGAAGAACAATCAAGAAAAACTTGTGGCTGTAGATTCTAAAGCTATCTTTAAATAGATTGTTGAAGATAACATATTTCCTCCTCTGTCTGAATTTCCCTCTTCTCCACTTGATAATCCACCTTTCACTCCTAGTGCTCCTAAAGAAACTATTAGTGGAAATGAAGATTTTGGTCTGTTAGTAGCCTCCCCAGGATGGTTGAAAAAAGTAGTGGAGAAGAAGAGAAAGCATATTCCTACAATGACAGTTGGAGTGGATACAATTTCAAAGTTACTTCAAAGCTCTTCAAAACCTAAGAAAGCCGAGAGGATGTCAAGGATGGTAATTGATGCTCCTTCTGGAAATCAAATGTTAGAAATTGTTGAGCCTGTGAAGGATTTAAATGAAGATGAAATAACGAAGGTGGAATACAAAGTCACACATGTTGATATGGGGCCTCCAACACTGGAAGGTGATGTGTACCATGCCAATTATTCAGTCAATACCTTGATTAAAAGAGTGAAAGAACAAAGGAAAGAAAATATAAAACTGGAATCTCAAGTCCTCGCATTCAGTAACTTTATTTCTTCCATGGCCACTCCTACATTTGATGAAGCCTCAAGTTCTCAAGTAGAGGGAATTGATGTGCTCATCATAGAGAAAATTAAAAAGAATTTAAGCTATTCCAGAGCTGCTTGTGAGGGGATCGATAAAATATCTCAAGAGGCTATCTTCTTTTTGAATAAATCTATGCTCTTTTACACTCGAGTTGTTAACAAGAGGAATGAATTAGTAACAAAACTTCAGCAGCTTAGAAAAGATCAAACTAGTCTCTATGTGCTCTCTCAGGAAATGAAAGAATTGAACTCTATGGATCTGAAGATACTAATTGGTGAACAAATTGTGAATAATCCTAAGGAGCTAGACCCTTCCTGGTCCATTTCATTGGAATGGAAATTGAATATGTATGATAATCTGGTGAAGGAAATTAATAATACACTTGATCAATATTGTGAAATGTTGGTGGAAATTAAAGAAGATTGTCGTATTTTGGGAGTGGAAATTACTGATGAGTTTGATGAAAAAATTCTAGATATAAGAGAGTTCTCTCTGAAGTTTAGAGATATATTCAAGAAAGAAATAGCTAATCTTGCTACAGTGACATGGGAGTTCTTCTCAAAACTTAGTGGAATGGAGATCAACTTGAAGACATAAATGTGGAGAAGAGAAAAGTTCTCAGATGTTGGTTGAGTCTGAAAATGCTCTGGGAAAATGGAGAAATAGGTTACAAATTACAACAACACCAGGGAGCAAGGACATTATTGCAATTGTCACCAAGTACTAGGAATATAGGCAAAGAGTAAAGGCACAAGAGGCGTTACTGAAGGAGAAGGAGGCATAAATAATTGAAAGCAAAGGAGTCGGTGCTAGGAGTGGGACCGCTGTTTAGTTTTAAGTTTTTATGTTATTTTCTTTAATTTGGCTCTCTTGATACTTCAAAGACTTTTTATTTTAATTTCTAAAATGGTTGTCTTCAAGAAACCATTATCAAGACAAAAAAACTCTGCTATTTTTATTGCTTTTTTGTTATTTCAATATAAAAAGACAATGGTGAAGTTTATGCATGGGTAATATTTGAGTTATGGTGTGTACTATGTGGATTTATTGTGCTTTTGTTGAGTAGTTTTCTAGTGGATTGTCTATTATTGGAATGATAGATTTTTGGTTAGTTTCATTGTTGTAGAATGTTTATATGTGAATAAAGATTTTATGGTGATGGATGCATAAGGATTTCTTAGGATAATTTAGGTGATTTGGTAGTTTAAGCTTTTATTGTTTAAGTTGGGTGGATGCCTTTATAAGTTATTTATGTTGAACTGTTAGCTTCTGTTAACTTATGACTTATAAGTTATGGATGTTGAATTGTTAGCTTCTATTCAAGGAATGGATTAATAATATTCCTTTCAGTTATTTATCAAAGATTGTGTGAATGGAAATGCAATAGGAATTTATAAGTAGTGTGACACGTGTTGTTCTTTAAAAATGACGCAAAATCACATATCAAATTCAATACCATGGAATACAATATAATTTTTTTGGCTTTTCCTAACCTTAGTCGCTAGTCCTCAGAGTTTTATAACCTTGAAGCGGAGTTCTAAATTTTCATAACTTCCTGATTCCCCGACTTGGTTGATGGTTCACTTTGTTGAGTTGCAAGTCTTTCTTGGTCATCTTTCTAGTCGGTGGGTCGGAGGTTTCAAAAAATTTGAAACTTCAGATTTTGGTTCTAAGGTTGACTTTGTTGAAGCAAGAATGAAAAAGAGATAAATAAAAATTATTATTATAACTAATAACACTATGAAGAAATGATTACTCACCTTTAAGTCTACGTTTTAGGCTTTCCCTAACTTCCGAATCGAGAAGTAGAACCTCAAAACTGAAAAAAATGTGTAAGAATAAATGACACTTTCGGTTGTATTTATATCAATCCATGATTCCATATTTGGTGAGTTCCGTGGGATTTTTAAATGGTATATTAAAAATTTGGCGAATCCCGCATGCTTATACAACGATACGTTGTAATTTTCAAGGCGAAATGTGTCCTCAAATGTAATTATTTTTTAATGTTATTGGCGAAATAGGTCCTCATAAGTAACTATTTATAAATTTTAATTGGCGAAATGGGTATTCACAAGCAACTATTTGTAAATTTTAATTGGTGAAATGGGTCTTGATACAATGTTGTTTTAATAGTATTGGCGAATATGTAGGTGTTTTATTAAATGCTTTCAGGATTCCAGGCAAAAATATTAGCCGATCCAATTGAAAAGTGTAGTTTGACAATGGAAAATTTGTTGCTTAAATATGCCTCAAAAAAAATCATTGGCGAATGGACATGCATTGGACCTATAGTTTGTAAAATTCAAGTGATTTGGACACCCTATTTGGTGTGAGAAATTCGCCAATTTCGACTTGGTCGATTCCTAGAATTTGCCAATTGGCAAAGATTTTCCACTAAAGTTTTCCCTGAAAAAGGAGAGAAAGTCATGTGAAAGAGAGAATATTGCAAGGAAAAGAGAGTGCAGGAAATGTTGTGTAGGCTATCTAATCTAAAAAATAAAGGAGAGTGCAAGAATGGAATAGATGTTGTCTTTGATGGTTTTTCATATCATGTGTTGCCATCAATAACAAAGGGGGAGATTGTTGCAAGTATGAATGAGTATGGTGGTGTTTTCATTAATGTTGTCATTGATGTCAACATAGTATAGGTTGTTGCAGAGAAAGGAATCAAGTGATTGCAGGTTGTGCATGTATAGTTGAGATACTGTTGAGATGTTGTGAGTACATGGAGCTATCTTTATGATGTTGTAGGTGTGCTGATATGATGAGTTGCCAAGTGCTTTTGAGGAATAGTGAAGACAAAATTGTGTGTGTGTTCAGAATGTGCTCCAATTTGTGCTCTGCATTTATTCTGTCTTGATCCTATGCTTGTGTAGATCTGAAGTGTCATTTATGGGCTTCATTGGGTGATATATCCTGGATTGTAGCTTCTAGTTTGATGAAGAGTGAAAGTTGTGCTCACCGGTGTGTGAACTGGTTTGACAGAGTTGTTTGTCTGTGGACTGAAAGAAATGTTTTTGCTCCGCAGTCCTCCGTTGGTTTGTTTCTGGTCTTTTGGATTGAGAAGATGTCTTGTAATAATGTTATCTGTGTTTTTTCGAAGTTTTTTGTGGTTTGGTGCTTTGGAAGACTAGTTTCAGTATTACTGTGTGTATCTGTACAGTCTAGATGGACTGATGGGAAGTATTTTGTGTATGAAGGTTGTTGCATTTGTTGTGGATGAATTTGAAGACATCTGAGATGTGTTCTAGTGTATGATGAAGCATGTTATGTGGTCCGCATATTATCTTCTTGTTGCGAAAATGTGTAATTCAAAGTTCATTGGTGTTTTCATTAGGTTTGGCTGACCATTTGTCTACATGTCATGTGAATGATAAGTATCAATTGAGGAAGTGTGTGATTGATTCGAGGCATTATTTTGGGTCTTGGTTAAGTTTTTCTTAGGTCCACTCTCATTCTCTTCCACCGCTGGAATGTTGAGTTGCCGACCTAATTTGAATTTGTAAAATGAAGCGTGTGTGGCTGACCTTGGAAAAAGTTTCTAAGGTTGAAGATGGTATAAATACAAGTCGAGATGTTATGGATTGATGTATCAAACATGTCACAAGTGTGAGAAGCAAGAGTGTGCGAAAGTGAATTGAGGCAATAATACTTTAATGTGTTAGATTCCTGAAAGCAGTGAGCTGACGGTGTTTGCAATTCTCTTATCAAGGTTGTAGATGTGTGTAATTTGTTGTGGTGGATTTTTCTATTATATTTTGTATATGTAGGCAATGAGCCTCCCTTTGGACAGTGAATCCTATCTATAGGCAGTGAGCCTTGTATCTAGACAGTGAGCCCTCTAGCAGTGAGCCTCTTTCTAATTGTTTTTGCAATTACTTTATATTGTGAGTTAATCCTCACCATGGTTTTTCCTTTATTGGGTTTTCCACGTAAATTAGGTGTTTCTTATGTTGATATTGCATTATATTATTTTCATTTCATGTTCATACTTAATAACAAAATAAAGTGGATGTGAAGTTGATAATTGTTTAAAATTTGTGTTTGAGATTGGTGACAACTGATTCACCTCCCCCTGCTCAGCTGTCTTGTGCCTTTCAACAATTGGCATCAGAGCTTTGGTTCCTTAGAGAAGAACTTAATCGCTTGAGGTAGATTCGATGGAACACAAATTGTCAATCCATGTGTTTGATGGATTTAACTACAATGACTAGAAAGTACATATGAGAGGTCACCTAATCTCTCTTGGTTACAAGACTTGGAAAGTTATTGAGACAAAATATGTTGCACCAGCAAGTGGTCCTTCTTCTACATATGAGATTTATGCCTATGAGGAAAATGAAAAAGCAAGGTATGCAATCTATAGTACTTTATGTAAGACTGAGCGAACAAAAGTTATTTCTTTGGGCACTACTTATGAAGTTTGGAAAAGGTTGGAAGATATCTATGAAGGAAATGATAGAGTGAAATTGTCAAAAAAGCTAACAACTAAGCACATATATGAGAACTTGAAAATGGAAGAAGGTGATGATATTGAAAGCTATTTGCAGAGGGTTGATATTGCAGTGAATGAAGTCAAAAATCAAGGTGGTACTTTGACAGATGAAGATGCAATGGAGAAAATTTTGATGGCCCTACCAGAGAGTTACAATGATAAGGTCTCAACTATTGAGGAAGTGTATGATCCTAAGAAGTTCACTAAAAAACAACTATTTGGCACCTTGACTACATTTGAAATGAGGAAGTTTGGAAAAGCAAAGGAGAAGACAAAATCAAATTTTAAAGCTACAAAGACAGAAGATGATCTGGATAGTGAAGGTTTAGAGGAGTTGGAAGCACATTTTACAAGGAATTTGAAGAAAGTTACTGATAAGTACAAAGGTATGTTACCTTTTAAATGTTTCGGTTGTGAAAATATTGGTAACTATGCTTGAAGATGTTCAAATACAGTTGTACACAAGAACATAAACAATAAAGAGAAAAAGGATAAAAATTTCAAGAGATTGTACTATGTTAGAGAAGATGCAGGAATTTTTGATGATGAATTTGATTTTGAGGGTGATAATGATGAATACTTGTTTCTAGCCTTAAATAATAAATTGGTGTCTGCTAACTTTGCAAGATGTGCAAGGGAAAGTGGTCCAGAGAACAAGAAGGGAGAGATGGAAGTTACTTTGGTTATTTCCTTTCATGGTAGACAAGATGAAGACCATTGGGTGATTGACAATGGCTACTCAAATCATATGACCGGAGTCAAGAGTAAGTTTACTAAACTTGAGTAAGTTTACTAAACTTGAAAAGTATGATGTTGGATTAGTCATGTTTGGAGATGATTCTGGTGCAAAGATTGTTGGAAAAGGAACAATTAGTTTTGGTGGAAAACACAATACTGATTATGTCTATTATGTTAAGGGCTTAAGGAATAATCTTTTAAGTGTTGGAAAAATGTGTAGCAAAATATTTAAGCTTGTGTTTCAGGATAATACATGTGAGATCAGAAAAGGGTCTCAAACTGTGGTTGCTACGGGAAGAACATATGGAAACATTTATCAGCTTAAGGGTGTTGATGGTCAGTGCCTTGTATCTCAAGTTAATGAAAGTTGGCTATGGCATCGGAGGATGGGACATGCAAACTTTGATAATTTGATTAGGATTAGTTCAAGAGAAGTTGTCTGGGATCTGCCTAAAATCACAAAGCCTACCAATACTGTTTGTAGAAGTTGTCAGCTGGGAAAAAAAAAAGATGCATCCTTAAAGGAAAAGAGAAATCAACTACCAAAATGCTGGAATTGATTCATATAGACCTCAGTGGTCCCACATGAATAGGAAGCCTTAATGGTGATAGGTATTTCATGCTTTTAATTGATGATTATTCTAGAATGACACAGTTTACTTTTCTTAGGGAGGAAGCTCAAGCTTTGGATAGATTTAAAGTGTTCAAGGCTAGGGTAAAGAATAAAGTGAACGTAAGAATCAAATATTTAAGGTCTGATAGAGGTGGAGAATTCACCTCCAATCAGTTTAATACATTTTGTGAAAAACATGGCATAAAGAGACATTTTTCTGCTCCTAGAACTCCTCAATAGAATGGAGTTGTTGAGAGGTAGAATTAGATTGTTCAAGAGGCTGCAAGGACTATGGTGAAAGAGGAAAATGTACTTGATGTATACTGGAGAGAGGAAATCCACACTACTGTTTATATTCTTAAAAGTGTTTAGATCAGAGGTAACAACACAAAGACTACTTATGAGTTGTGGACTGATAAGATTCCTACTGTAAAGTACTTTAAGGTGTTTGGAAGCATATTTTATATTAAAAGAGATGATGAGAACCTTGGAAAGTTTGATGCAAGATGTGATGAAGGAATTTTCCTTGGATATTCAACTAATAGAAAAGCTTATAGATGCTTCAATATAATATTGAGGATGATTATTGAGAGTGCAAATGTAAAAGTTGATGAAGATATGCACTGAATAGTTGAAATAAGTGAAGTTGAACCAAATGAACCTATATGTGGATGAGTACAATAAGAGAATAAATAAGAGGAAGAAAATATTGAAGAAAAAGAAGCTCTAACCTACTCCTAAGACTCCAAAATATGTATAGAAGAATCATCTGGAAGAACAAATAATTGGAGATAAAAGTGAAGGTGTAAAGACAAGAAGAAAAGTGGTAGCAGCTGAGGTAAATCTATGTTTACTTTCCAAAATAGAACCTAAAACAATGTGTGAAGCATGCAAAAAAGAGAATTAGGTTAGAGAAATGAAAGAAGAGTTGCAGCAGATAGAGAATAATCAAACATGGGAATTGGTTCCTAGACCTGAAACAAGAACATAATTGGTACAAAGTGGGTGTTCAGGAATAAACTGAATTAGAATGGTGAAGTTGTGAGAAACAAAGCAACACTTGTTTGTAAATGTTATTCAAAGGTTGAAGGAATATAATTTGAGGAGACATTTTCCCCAGTGGCAAGAATGGAGGCCATTCAGATGTTCTTGGCATTTTTCTGCTCACAAAGATTTCAAGGTATATCAGATGGATGTCAAGTCTGCATTCCTGAATGGAGAACTAAAAGAAGATGTGTACATGGAACAACCAAAGGGATTTCAGTTATCAGATAAACCAAACAATGTTTGTAAGTTGAAAAAGGCATTGTATGGACTTAAACAGGCTCCTAGAGCATGGTATGCAATGTTGGAAAGATATTAGACACAATAAAGGTTTAGCAAAGGCTCTGAGGACAATAATATCTATTTCAAAGTTGAAGGAAACAAAATGTTGATAGTGGTTGTGTATGTTGATGATATTATTTTAAGAGGAAATGAAGGTTAGTGCAAAAGATTTTCTAAGGAGATGCAAAAGGAGTTTGAAATGTCTATGATTGGTGAGTTAAATTTCTTCCTTGGACGTCAAATGAATCAAAATGATAAGGGAATATTCATTTCATAATCAAAGTATTTCAAAGAGTTGTTGAAGAAGTTTGGAATGGATGACTCCAAACTGGTCTGTACCCCTATGGTGACTAGATGTAAATTGAGTAAGGATGATGAATATCCTAAAGTTGATCAAAGCATGTATAGATCTATGATTGGTGGACTGTTATATCTTACTGCTACTAGACATGATATCATGCATGCAATATGTTTGGTTGCTAGATTTCAAGCAGAACCTAAAGAAGCACATGTTACAATTGTGAAGAGGATATTCAGATATCTAAAAGACACTCTGGTTTATTGCTTGTTGTATCCTAAGGATACTGATTTCACTTTGAGTGCTTACACCGATGCAAATTGGGTTGGTTGTGTTGATGACCAAAGGAGTACAAGTGGTGGCACATTCTTTCTTGGAGGAAAATTGGTTTCATGGCTAAGCAAGAAACATGATTCAATGTCTTTATCTATTGCAGAAGCTAAGTACATTGCTGCAACATCTTGCTGCACATAGGTTTTGTGGATGAAGCAAAAATTGAAGGACATAGGAGTGATGTGTGATGAGCCTATCTCTATCTTTTGTGATAATAAAATTGCTATAAATATTTCAAAGAATCTGGTAATGCATTCAAGGACAAAGCATATATCTATAAGATATTATTTCTTGAGAGAAAAGGTATTAGAGATTGAAGTTAGATTGGAATATGTGCCTACAATGGATTAGATTGCAGATATATTTACTAAGGTTCTTCCGAAGGATAATTTTGAGTATCTCAGGGAGAAGTTGGGGGTTACTACCCCTCTTTCTTTGAACTAGGTACACATGGAGGTGCATTAGTCCAGTGGATGTTCAAATTCTTTATTTGTCTAGACTGATGATTGGGTCTATTCCTCAGGGGGAGTAGGAAGTATCATTTTTGCAGTATGAGTTGTGTGGGTGCACTCCTCAGGGGGAGTGATCTAAGTTTTGGTCTTTTCCATTGATGTCAAAGGGGGAGAGAGATTCATGTGAAAAACAGTGAAAGAAAAAAGGGGAGAGAAATTCATGTGAAAGAGAGAATATTCAAGGAAAAAAGAGTGCAGGAAATGTTGTGTAGGTTGTCTAATCTAAAAAATAAATGAGAGTGCAGGAATGGAATAGATGTTGTCTTTGGTGGTTTTTCACATAATGTGTTTCCATTAATGACAAAGGGGGAGATTTTCGCAAGTATGAATGAGTATGGTGGTGTTTTCATTAATGTTGTCATTGATGTCAACACAATATAGGTTGTTGCAGAGAAAGGAATCAAGTGATTGCAGGTTGTGCATGTATAGTTGAGATACTGTTGAGATGTTGTGAGTACATGGAGCTATCTTTATGATGTTGCAGGTGTGTTGATATGATGAGTTGCCAAGTGCTTTTGAGGAATAGTGAAGACAAAATTGTGTGTATGTTCAGAATGTGCTCCGGTTTGTGCTTCACATTTCTTTTGTGTTGATTCTATGCTTGTGTGGCTCTGAAGTATTATTTATGGGATTCATTGGGTGATATATCCTGGATTGTAGCTTTTGGTTTGATGAAGAGTGAAAGTTGTACTCACTGGTGTGTGAACTGGTTTGACAGAGTTGTTTTTCTGTGGACTGGGAGAAATGTTTTTTCCTCCGCAACCCTCTGCTAGTTTGTTTCTGGTCTTGCGGATCGAGTACATTTCTTGTAATGATGTTATATGTGTTCTATCGAAGGTGTTTATGGTTTGGTACTCTAGAAGAGTAGTTTCAGTATTATTGTGTGTGTCTATACAGTTTGGATGGATTGATGGAAATTATTCTGTGTATGAAGGTTGTTGCATTTGCTGCAGATGAATCTGAAGGCATCTAAGATGTGTTCTAGTGTATGATGAAACATGTTATGTGGTTCGCATATTATCTTCTTCTTGTGGAATCGTGTACTTCAAAGTTCATTGGTGTTTTCATTAGGTTTTTCCGACTTGATGTTTACATGTCATGCGAAGGATAAGTATCAATTAAGGAAGCGTGTGATTGATCCAAGATGTTGTTTTGGGTCTTAGTTAAGTGTTGCTTGGGTCTTCTCTCATTCTCTTCCATCATGGGAATGTTGAGTTGCCAACCTAATTTGAATTTGTAAAATGAAGCATGTGTGGCCGACCTTGGAGAAAGTTTCTAAGGTTGAAGATGATATAAATACAAGTCGAGATGTTATGGATTGATGTATTGAACATGTCACAAGTGTGAGAAGCAAGAGTGTGAGAAAGTGAATTGAGGTAGTAGTAATTTTATTTGTTAGACTCCTGAAAGCAGTGGGCTGACGGTGTCTACAATTCTCTGATCAAGGCTGCGGATGTGTATAATTTGTTGTGCTAGATTTTTCTGTTATCTTTTGTTTCTGTAGGTAGTGAGCCTCCCTTTGGACAATGAGTCCTATCTATAGGTAGCGAGCCTTGTACCTGGATAGTGAGTTCTTGGGCAGTGAGCCTCTTTGTAATCAGTTTTGTAATTACTTTATATTGTGAGTTAATTCTCATCGTGGTTTTTCCCTTATTGGGTTTTCCAGGGAAATCTGGTGTTTCTTTTGTTGATATTGCTTTTTGTTATTTGTATTTCATGTTCATACTTAATAATAGAATAAAGTGGATGTGAAGTTAATAATTGTTTTAGATTTGTGTTTGAGATTGGTGGTAACTGATTCACCCCCCCTCTTAGTTGCCTTGTGCCTTTCAACAACAAATGCAAAATGCAATGCAAATATATGATGAAATGACACCAAATCCCTACCATAGGGGTGCATTGGCCTGCTAGTTTGTTGATAGGGTTTTCAACCCTTGAAAATATAAAGAATACCTTCCAACTTGCCCAATATTTTTTTTTGTTGGATCAGTGACATCAATATCTAGTGCACTGATATTTTTCAATTTTTTTTTGATAATCTTCTATTTTTCCACACGTGCAGAACAAAGATCTTGATTTTCAGTGAAAAACCTAAATTCACAAGAAATAATAAATAAATATAATAATCAAATTAAATTTGTTTAAAATTATAATTTTTTGGAAGCTTATAATAAGGACTACATACTTACAAAAAATAAATTTTAAACGAATTCATTTGATCCCCCAAAAGGTGAATCAAAAGTTGTCTTTTATCAACATTTTGATAGGTGTAAAGGAGACTTCGTTATAGGTATGGTTTAAGACTAGTGGGGTTCTATCAAAGGGAGTTTGATCTAAGGTGGTTTGATCAAACCCTCTTCAATTGTAATCCTTTAAATGGAACTTTTCAAGGCTTAAATAATTATATTTTTTAAAAATATGTGATTTCAACAAAAATCAAGATCTTCCAGAAAGTGTAAACCACTATTGTTGGATCACCCAACATCATTTTAAGAATAATATGAGGGAATATGCTGAGGTTTATATGTTATTGTTGGGAAGATTTTCTTTTTCATTTCCTAGGATTGAGTCTGGCAGTGAGATTGCAACTTTAGACTTCACTGAGATGCCCTAGTGGGATATGTCTCTTGGTGTGGATTTCAGTCCTTTCGGGTATTTCAGTATGGGATTTAATGATGATTACTTACCAGGGTTCTAGGAGAGGAGAAGGCAACATGGGAATGATGGTCAAAAATTTATGATTAGAATGGTTTAGTGTCAATGTGGTGGTTCCTTTCTAAGATTAACTTGGAACCCTGTGATCACATTGGTTGGTAGTCCAATAGTTGTTGGGAATGAGAGAGATGATGTTGAATTTCTTGAGCTTGTTCCTATGGTAACTTGGATTGGTTTCCTAGAAGAGAAATTCTCTAAGGGGTTGATTGAGTTCTTGCAGTATTTGACTGCTCTTCTTACTAGAGGTTTTCAAGGGGTCCCTTATATTGGTACCCTATAGGCCAATGCCTTGAAAGGATGGTACTATAGATCTCCTAGGTTGACTTGGAACCCTAGGCTCATTCTTGGTTTCAGTATGGTACAATATTTTGAGTTTTGGGTTATGTTGGTATTGCTTGGGAACAAGAAATCTTTGGGAAGGGAGGACTATAATGTCCCCATTTTTGGGTTCTCTTTCTCTATATTTGGAGACGATTTTCTAGGTTTGTATCAGCTTGATTAGAGGGGTAATTTGATGTTACCAATGAGCTCAGATGGTTTAGAGGAGTTCTATGGTGCTTTTGAATCTTATTTCCAACTGTCGATTTGGGCTCCAAGATTATTGGAGGGAGCATCTATTTATAGTAAGTCACCTGATCAGGTTCATTCATCATCTTTCATCATGTGATCACTCTTGCGCAATCAGTTTTTGATTCTAATGCATTTCGACCATTTCTATAATTTGGATGTATTAATGAGCTATATTTAATTAAATTCTCTAAGTTTACATTATTTTAATTAAAATAATTAAGGGGGCACCTTAGTGTTATAGCATGTTGGAATTGGGATGAAATTTTTTAAATGTTGGGATGCTGAAAAGTGACTTTCAGTGCTAGGAGATGTTTTAAAATAAAATAAATCACTTTTTAGAGTTAAAAGGTTTAATAACTTAATAAAGTGATTTAAAAAAGGAGTTTCTATAAAGTTCCCTAAAAGATTATAAAAGGGGAATTGAGAGCTCATTTGGTATGTTTAGTTTATTCTATTTCTTTGATTGAAACCCTGGTGGTTCTAGAGATTGAACCTGGTTCATCTCAGGTCTCTGGAGGACAAAAACCCTCTAGGGAAAATTAGTTTCGATGGTGAAATGATTCCACCCTAGGTAGTTTGAGAGAAAGATCATCTCAATTTTTTCATTGTATATGTTATTGCTCAAGTTTGTGGATCTCCTTTAGAGACAAACAAGAAGGATAAAGATTATATCATTTGTAAATCCGAGATTGAAGGATACTTTTTGTTCGATTGGGGTTTATATTTCTTATTGAAGGCTACAAACTTAGGCGTGGTTTTTAAGGAAAGCTATTTTCCCATTCTATAGTTGAGAAACTACACTACCTTCAAGTTGGGTGCCATATACATATTCCAAAGAGGTCGTGGCATTCCTAAATACCCAGGTGTGGAGGTTATCAGTTTCAGACTTGGATGTGGAGGTTTTTGCTACCATTAACAATTGCATACTGTGCATGGGTTTCTAAAACACACTTATTTTTTAGTGCATTTCCTGTTACAATGATGGTGTGAAGGTTTTGTTTATTATTGTTGCATATATCTATTCTGGTATGAGACTATATGAGTTTAGGGAGACGATTATGCTACATGAGTGTAAACAGGATGGTCGTGGTGTTGTCTTGAGTTGGGTCGCTTGATTTAGAGGTCGCCATACTATGAATAACTGATATTCAAGGGGTTGTGGATGTTGTTGTGTGCAAAACATCTATTGTGTGTGGTCTTTTCTAAGCATGTTATGATGTTGGAACAAGTGTTGGAAAGTCAACAAGTGTTGATTGGGTTATATCTGCAAACTGTGACCCTTGGTGGAGGCTTCATCTATAGCCAATGTGGTCAAGTGGTATTTATATGTGTTTGTAATTTATATTTTTGAGAATATATATATTATTGTTGTTTATGTAACATAGAAATAAACATGCAGTGGTTTCATACCCTCTTCACTGTTAAAAAATGTATTGCAAATTGAAACATGTTATAATATGAAATTGATGTTTTATTGTCACTACTATTGTTACAAAATTTTGTATCATTGAAATAAAACTCTCAGTCTAGTGGTTGTGCCATTTATTTGACAAAATGCAATGTGTCAAATTGAAATATCAGAAAATATCATGCAAAATTTAGTGGAGTATTTTACACTTGGTGTCCTTGGATTTAATGTCTTGGAACCATTTGTCTGTTATTATGTATCGGTCTCTTGTACCAATCATGATTGCAGGGCATGCTATGTAACCTTTGACCTTTATTGAAGTGTATGGAAACACTATTAGAAGGTAATAACATCACATTCCTTAGAACTTGATATGAGAGATCCTTATTTGCCTCCATTATTTTATCATTTTTTTTATCTTTAGTGATGAGGGTCTTACTTGAAGTAGTTGCATTTAACCTTAGGAGTTATACATTAAATCTCTTCACATTCTTACCACACTCTCATATTAATTTGAATATAAATTTCCATGACTTGAGATTCACTTAATGTCTAAGGGTTCTTATCATATAATAAATACCCTATATTCACATCAAATGTTCATATAAATTCTACTTATCACATCCTTGCATACATTCACACAAATCCACGTTCCCATTAAATCATTTTAACTCATTCTTTGAACAAGAGCTACAATAATAACATACATTCAATGGAAAGACAATGGCGATGAATTGAAATATCTTTGATCATTTTTCATTCATAATCTATATGGAGTATAAAATAGGAGACAATTGGCTAAATAATTATTCCATTGTATTCAAAGATGCTAGTACCATTAAACAAAAACCTGTAAACTATGTACAATTTAGACTCAATAAAACCTAGAAAGACTCATACTCTATTCACTATGCTCTGCAATACAAAATTCTAAAAAAAGATGAATGGAAATGACCTTGATTTACTTTTATAAGAACAAGGGAAAAATACAAGCTTTGAGCCAAATACACATGTCATATTTTCATCTGACCATCAATTACATTTTAAAATATGAGCACAACTACTCAAGGAGGGAATATTCTAAGGACAAATATAGTTATATTTACTTCTTGTAATCTTTGTCCTTTCCAAAAAGTGCTTGATGTAGATAGTTATACTCTTTGTTGCTTCCCTCATCTCCCAATCAGTTGGAGAGCTGACTAGGCATGTAAGACAAAAAAATTGACCACTAGAAGACAAAATACTTTAGCCAAAGTTGTTGGAGACTTCTGTTAGCACTGATTGTGCATATATGACAAAAAGAATGTTCCACATCATCTAAAACCATCACAATTCAAGAAGTTGATTGTTTCTTTTATCCCATGAATCATATTCTTCCTTTGTAGGCCACTTGAATGCCCTAAATTCATCCAATCTAGTATTGTAAGCTCCATATTTTATCATCACAAAATCTTCCTTGTGAAATTCTTCCAAGAATCTATTTGTGTCCCGTACCTTATCAATACAACTCTTCATGAATTCAATATATTTGGGATCCCTTTCACAAATTAGATATGCCAATGTGGTAGTGATGCTCTCTATTTGTGCTCTCCAATCTCTATATGATTTCACTCCACCTTTCTCATTCAAGATATCAGGAAGAATCCCCAAGTCACTCTCATTAAAATCCTTGAGCAACTCTTTTATTTTCTCCTCCATAGGGTCTACCATTCCTTTGTACTCTACTGAAAAGCTATAGGCAAATCCTTTGATCATGCTTGCTAAATAATTGAATCTTGGAATTCATGTTTGCATGAGAGGAATGACCTCTATTCTATCCTTTATAAACACGTCAAAAGCTGCAATCATTAAAGAATAATTCTTGTGAACATCATGATTTTTCTTCAAAATTTTACCCATCAAGTGTCCCAACATGTTAGAGACAATGTGCATGTTCTCATCCTTCTTGTATTTTTTATAATGCTCAAAAAATTCATTATACACTTTCATCTGCTCTAACAATGCTCTATTGTTTATTCTTGCTTTGGGAGGAGGTGGTGCAAAGGTACTTGGCACTAGTGACTTGTCTTGATACACCATCATTGCCAAAGGTTGGGGTGGAGGAGTTGGTTGAGGTATCTACTGATGTGGTTGTTATTGTTGGACTTGTGGCTGTTGTGTTTGTAATATTTCCAACTGTAACTCCAATTAAGAATTTTTTTGTTTATCCTTGTTGTATTCAACAAGCAGATCCTGATATTTATTTATTTCTTGATCACATTATTCTTGTAAAGATTCAGTTGTTGCCTTATTGAATTGGGAAACATTGAAAATTGATGTTGCTGCCTCAACCACAGAAGTATCTGACACCCTCTTGATTATAAACCCTCCTCTTAGGTCTCCTATTGGCTCTATTACATCTGGCTTGTTTGTGTTTGTGGCAAGGGCCCAAATAGCCAATGTGTCCCATTTAGGACTGAATGAAAAACTAGATAGTGTAGATAATGCTTCATCTTTAGTTGCAAATACTTGAGTGTTATGTTTACTTACAATATCAAGGGAAATATCTAACACTATGTCCCTTTCAGGTAATAATAGAATACTACTTTCTTTTACCAATATTCTTCCCTCATCAAGTGTCATTTATTTTTGTTCAACTTTTATTTGAATCACTAACCTTTCTAATATTTCTTCCCTTGACTGGTTAGGGAATTTCTTCATCTCTTCTTTCAATATTCTCTCGTGTTAATCCTTGATATTTCTCCACACAAGCTCCTTAAACACTTCACTGTGTACAAAGATGCCATCATCCATGAAACCTTTTGCAGGCTTCATCTTTGATATCATCAACAGTATCAATTCCTCCCAAAATTTCCTTAGTAATTCTATTCCTTGGGGGTGGCAAGTCATCATCCCTCTGAGGAGATGACATTTGTTGCATGATGTCATATGTAGTTACAAGAATTTCTTCATCCTTAGAGTCTAGTTGATAGCCAACACTTTTATCTTTTTCAACTTCTCTCCTCCTTGGTGAAGATTCCCTTGGTGGTGTATCAATGTCAATGACATTATGTGGTGAAGGGGGTTCCTGATGCACTAGTGTTGAAGCTCTTTAATCAACCATTGGAGAAGGAGAAACTCTTGTTTGTTCCTTCATCACAATTCCCTTTGGTCTTCTTGTGAACACATAAGGTCTCTTTGGAGGCTGATATGTTGGCCTCTCTTCTAGTACAAAAGCTTTTCCTTTATCTTTTTCTTGAACCTTGGGTGCCTCCCCAATAATTTTTTCAAAATTTTGTAAGTTGGCCTCCATTCTTAAGACCAAATCATCTATATCTATGTATAATCCCTTAAAAGAGGGGTCTATTTCTATTTTAGTATTCTCAAATTTCTCAAAAGCAATCCGATTTTCTTTTCTAGCCTCAATCTCCTTCATGTCAAAATGGTTTCTACATCCTTAGCATAGTCAATCCCATGATAAAAACTTGACTTGTTGATTCTTTTCCTCAAGGCATCAATAAATCCTTCCAGATTATAGTTTTTGGCCCTTTTTGGCTTCATCTTATAAAGATTAAGTACCTCAGGAATTTTTTCCATCCATCCTTGTTCATAGAAAAGTCTAAAAATATCGTGAAGTGTGGGAAGAAAAAACCTTTTTTTTGATTGGCCAAGTGGGCCCCTTCGGCATGAGACAATTGCCACATTACTTCCAAAAATCAGACTCTCAGTGGCACAAACCTAGGAAACACATGGAGAAACAAGGCTCCCATATACCCTTATAATAGTGCAATCTAAATATACAATCATATCTCCCAAATCATGCTTGATTCTCAATTATGGCTTTCTCTTAGTTGGCCTTAGAAAATCATGCAATTCAGTTGGCACTCTCAATACTTGAACCTTCAAGAAATACATATTTTAGCAACAAATAAGTTGGTGGTCACATAGTTTGATTGCAGACAATGCCTATCGAGCAAATGTGTCCATATCTACAGTAGGAGGTCTTCATCCTTCTCTCCCTTCAACTTGATTTGCAAAACATCACCTAAATCCTTCCTTCCCCAAGCTAGGAATATGTGGCACAAAAGTGAATACCACCAGAATATCATTCCCATCTCCCCTCTCTTAAGGGCTACCAACCCCTTATGAATGGAATCTAATAGGTAAGAAGCAAAGTCATATTCCTCATTCATAGTTAGGTTTTGGATGTTTGCAACCATAAACATGAAAGCAACGAGCATCTTCTCCAGAGGGGTAAATCCTAGAACTTGGCACAATGTGTGGTATGTTTTGGAAAAATACCCTTCAAAACCATCCACTTGAAAGGGTTCTTGTTTCACAGGTGAGATTCTAATCGTTCTTCTATGATTTTACTTAATTCTAAACCTAGGTAAGATAACTGCTATGTAAGTACTTTTGTTCTTCACATACTATCTTTTGAATTCCTCTAGGTTGATGGGCTTTCTTTCAAAAGCGTTTAATTGGAAGACATTGATAATTAATGATTGGACAAAACTGTGGTTTCAAATTGTTCTTGTAATGGATATGAATTAATTCTTAGAAATGGCTTCCTTAGTTCATCCTAAAGTGTCAATCCGGGAACATAGGCTTTTGAACCGTGTTGTGGCAGTATGTCGAAGGGTTGCAATCAATAAACTAAGGTTTGATGGATGCAAACTAATGTAATCTCTTTTTGAGCAGAAATCTGGTTTGTAGACTTCCTGTCACATATGTGACAGAAACCTGTGAAGAAATGACACTGCAACAAAGAACAGATCATTGGCACATAGTAAAATAGAATCGAAAAACTCTAACAGAATGAAAATATTTTTTGGAAATAAAATAAACATAATTAACTATGCAATAAACAGAAGTAAAATCTCTATAAGTTATGCTATTGAATGTAGATATACTTTCAATATCAATTAACTATTCAATTAATCAATTATGCAAACTGATAAGTATTAAACAAGCCAATAAAGACTGAATACATTCATAGAGATTAAGTAAACTAATAAGAATATGATAACACAATAAACAATATGAAAAAAATTGAATAATTATGAAGCAACATACATTACCACACACAGAAATGAAAAGATCACCAATAATCGAGGAAGTGGGCCCTGCCTTCGCCGACCGGCTATTGGGCAATTAGAAGCTCACAATCACAGAACTATTCCACACTACTTATCATTCCTTAGAATCGCAACAACAAATTATAAACGTAGATCTAACACCAATATGTGATTTCTATTACTTCCATATCTATCTGAGTTTCAACATATGCACATATATATATATATACTGATCATATTATCGGTAAGTAGATAAGTTTGTTTGTTCATTTGGACTTTTGGCCACTCACAACCAAGAGTCTATGAAAAATGATAAAGGGACGCAGACTACTTATAACGTTAAAACAAAGCATCCTAAACAAAAATGATCGGTCACTAACAAAGTCTTGCTAATTTCATTCCACCGATCTCCCGAGGTCCTCATGCTTGTACCATCTTCAACTTCCTCTCTAACTATCTCCTGCCATTTGGACACGAAACAATAAAAAATATCATGATTTTTAGCAATTTATTAATCCTAATTTCTTTTTCATATTTTATTAAATATTGAGGTTCCTTCAGCAAATGGTGACAGGAATATGGAAAAAGACAACAATAAAGAGGAAATTATAAGGCAAAAATAATGAAATATTCTACACTCATCATTTCCCCCTAGCTGGACAATTTGCATGTCCTCATGCAAAGGTTATGAACCAGGCAGAGCTATGAGCTTTTGTATAGTGCCCTTGATCTCATCAACCCATTGTTGTTGTATTGCTTGAATCTTCTGCTTGTGTTCTTGAATAGACATCTGAGAAACTATTACTCTGTTAAGTTTAGCCTTGGGTTCACCTATCTCTTTTGCTTGTGAATTGGTAGTGGAATGAGCTTCTTGTAACAACCTATGTAAGGTCTGATTTTCTATTTATATTTTAGCCAATTCAGCTTTCAAATCTTGAAATTCTTTTTCTGTTACACTTTGAGGATCGTCCTCCTCAGCTTCATGGCTTTCAGTTTGAAGATGTTTATTCACATCATCAATCAATTCATCTAATAGCTCATCATGCTCTAGCTTCTCTTGTTCTATTTTATGGACAATGTCTTTGGCCATGGTTTGTGTTTGAGAATTATTACCAACATTGATGATTGGTTCCTTTGAAACATGTGCTCCTATCTCTAAGGTCGTTAAATTTTGTCTCATTTTCCTAATTCATTTCTGGTGGTGTATTGACCATAGCATCCTCTGTTTTCTCCTGTTGATTTTCTATTAGCTCATTCTATGGGTCAGTACTAGATGAATCATTTGGAGACTCATTGGCTTGTTGCCTGGTTTCTCATTCTTTCACCTTCTGATGCTTTTCCCTACTAAAATCCCTGTGGAATTTTCCTCATTTCCCAGTTACTTTGGAAAAAACTTCCATTTCCTCATAACCCAACACACTACCAGCTACCTGGGCTAGGTTATCTAACTTAGTTGAAACATCCAATTTTTGTTTTCCCTTCCTGTCGCCAAATTGATCAATGAGTGGTGGTTCCAAGGATTTCTTTTCTCTCACGACCCTTCTCACTTGGGGCCAAGGATTTCAGCTTGTTGAACTTCGATGCAACTCGCCTTGTGGTATTCCAGGTCGTTCTTCTCCTTGGTTTTGGGGTTTGTATAGAGGATTCACCAGGGCTTCCTTTATTTTTCTTTTCACTAGCTTGCTTAGGCGACCCGTCAAAGACAAACTCTTCATCTGAAGAATTTTCTTCAAAGGAACCCTCTGTAGAAGATTCCTCTTCCTCAGAGGGTCCGATATCCTCATCGTCCTGAGAATGGACAAATGAGTCCCAATCATTGGGAGGAGACAATAATTTAAATTCTTAGACTACCAACAATTTTATCAAACCATGGTGGGATAGACAATGGGGTTTACCACTTCTCACCGTTTTAGACATTCGTTGTAGGATATAGAAAATATGGGATATTAATCAACAACCCTTGTCACAAATGCAACATTAATTTGAAATGCTGGGAAAAAACATATTGAAACCTACCTTCAGAAGTGATATAATGAATGATGTATCTGGCGACTTCCCTCCAATGTCATTGTAAGGATTGTAATTTGGTGCCCTGCCCAACAACCATTTCCATAGATTTTCCCCTCTGTAAGAATTTATTTGTGTTGGGTGTAACTTTGTAGACTACTTGTATGTCTTGGGGAAATATTGTTCTCCTTCCAGTGGAACTCCAGAAACATCAGCAATGGTTTCCATGGTAACCGTAATATCCAACCCTTGAACAATAGCCTTCTGGTTGCAAAAATCATGGGAAAATTCTAGCACAATTTTCTCATCGAACCCTCTCAACCATTTGAAATAAACATCCCAATGGGTCTTCTGAAATTTTGCATATGCTTCGGCATGCATTTTTAAACCTTGCAGAGTGGTGGGATCATGATGCAAGCAGTGACCTTTTTCCATGTTTGCAAAAACTCACTATAGCTCAATAGCAATGACTCAAACAAGTATGGTTTTGGTAAGGTGGTTTAATAGTAAAAAATTCTAAGTCCTGTAATAAATACTTAACAGGGACTGACGGTGAATATGGTAATGAGGGGTTAATGCAGAAATAATAATAGTGACAAACCCTTGGAAGAAATGATGACAGTGACAACCCCTCCCCCCAGCTAATTGGTTGAACCGTCCACGAGGCAACGTGCCATTTGAAAAAAGGAAACACTAAATATAAAATAAAAGAAGGAAAGAAACTAAGAAAAAAAATTACCAATCACCACGAGTGAAAGAGGAATGTGACAAGCCCGAACAAGAAGCAGGTACGTGCCATGCCTCGAAATGATGGAACAGTGTACACCAAATACAGAAGATTTGCGGAGATGTGACAAAAAATAAGGTGGATGGAACAAGCGGGGCATTGTATATTACGTATGATAGCCGCCGAGACCAGATCATCAGATATGGACAACTAAGTGGCAATGATGGATAAAGATGTGGTGGTACGAAGGTCAGACGCTACCAAATAGTCGACTAGGAGATGACGACATCAGGACATGTAGGCAGAGTATCCGCTGGTGAAAGAAGATGACCAATGAGGGGTGGCCATCTAGCGACCAACCATGTGTGAAGAAAAATCGCTGAGGCCACCAAAGATATGTGAATGGACCATGAGACTAGCTGCGGGAAAGAAAAGTGAATACCTCGATGTAGTGGACACAAAAAGGCTTCTGGAAAAGCAAAGACAAGAATTTGAGCTAGAAGATATGCATAGCAGTTCCTATCACCAAAAATGATAGGAAGGTAGAGCATGTGCCCATCGACATTTTTTTCCCCCAAGAAGAGAGGCACAGGTCATGGCGAGGAACAGGAGGTCAAAAGGGGACTCCAATGAATGTCGGGAGGAACCAAGCACTTGGAGCTCAAAGAAAAATGGTCCCTAGCAGGAAAGTCATAGGAGTTTTTGTTTTGTTTTTGTTTTAATCATGACAATAGATTGTCAGTTACCCATTTTTCAATCTACCACCGCTTAGTGGCACTGAAAAATCAATTTTCACCACTAAGGTTATTCAATGGTTAATGCTCACCGGAGACCAGTTTTCGAACATTAACTGACCAACAATGCCTAAAAGGGTTTTCATTGTTCGGTCTTTTATTGCTTCTCTCTTTATATATATATATCAATAAGACAAATCAATTTCTGAGGAGGCCGAAAGGAACAATAGTAAGTTCCTTCCATCACAAAATAAGGTCTCCTTTGAAAGAAGCCATTTGTAGAGTTTCAGGAGGTGCCCGTTAACAAGAAGAGGCGTGCATTCATAATCCAAAGTACACAATCAAACAACACCATTATCATACACAGTTTGAATTTCATAGGGACTGAGCCAGGGGGTGTGGAACTTCCCCTTGAAATCCTAAAACTGTGAGTCATAGAGTAATGTTCAGTCTCTTGGCTTGAATGTCCGTGATCGGATGAAGCGGTCATGCCACTGTGCTCTTTGCTTCTGTACCACCTTTGTATGGAAAAAATCCTCTTGATGTATTTCATCAAGTGAATGGAGTTGAGAAAGTCTCTCCTTCTATGCTTCACTGAGGTTCATCCCAAGCTCAAAGGCAGTGCATAGAGTCTTCACTTCAAATTCAATTGGAAAGAAAATCCTCTTTCCATAAACAAGCTCATATGGTGTCATCCCTGTGGTTGTCTTCCAGGTTGTGTGATAGGCCCAAACTGCTTCAAGAAGTCTTTCTTCCAATATTTCTTGTGTAATGCCACTGTCTTTGTAAGAATATTCTCTAGTTCTCGGTTGGTTACTTCCACCTGTCCATTGGCTTGTAGATGGTATAGGGAAGAATTTCGATGCTTAATTTCGTATTGTCATACCAATGCTACAATCAAGTCGGAGGTGAACTATACTCCTTGGTTTGTGACAATTTTTCGAGGCACACCATACCTGGTAAAAATCTCAGAATACAAGAAGTTAGCAACCGTAGTATCCCTAGCATGCTTTAATGCTACTACCTCTACCCATTTAGTGACATAATCTGTACAAACCAAGATATATTCTTTATTTTGAGAGGGAGGATGAATGGGCCCTATGAAATCTAACCCCCACTTTTTAAATGGTTCTATAGACAACCGAGGATGTAAAGGCATTTCCTTAGAGCGGGTAGGCCACCCCATATGTTGGAATTTGTCACAATGTTGAACATAACACTTATTGTCCTTGTGGAGTGTGGTCCAATAATAACTGGCAGTGAAAATATTCTGTGTGGTCCTATGGGCAACAAAATGTCCTCCGCAAGGTTTTGTATGGCATGCATGCAAAATTTCGAATACATCTTCTTCAGGCACACACCGATGCATGATATTATCAAGGCCTTCGCATAAGAGAATCCCATTAATCCATGTGTAATCACCACTAAGTCCTACTAGCTTTCGACATTCCCTTGGAGATAAATGAGGTGGGAACCTGCAAGTAACCAAGTAATTTTCCATGTCAGCGTACCATGGGCTTTTTGCTGATATCGCAAAAATGTGTTCGTCTGGAAAGGTGTCATCCACTAGAGTTATTTCATCTTCACACTATAGTCTGGAAAGAAAATCGGCCACCACATTCTCTCGCCCAAGTTTATCAAGGATAGTAATACCAAACTCCTGCAAAAGAAGTAACCATCGAATCACTTGTCTAGTAATAATAGGTTTGTTCATCAAAAATCTAATAGCTGAATGATCCGCATGTACAATTTTTTTATATCCAATGATATAGTGGTGAAATTTATTTATTGCATAAACAATAGCCAGGAACCCTTTTTCAGTAATAGTATAATTTACCTTTGCACCAATAAAATTCTTACTAATGTAATAAATAGCATAAAAGAGGGTGTCTTCCTTTTGTCCAAGGAAGACTCCCATCGAAGTATATGATCCATTGGTATGTATATGAAATGAAAGTTCCCAATTTGGTCCTCATAGCACAGGTGTTGTAATGAGCTTACCTTTGATTTTGTCGAAAGTTTGCTGACATTTTGTTGTCCATGAAAAATCTGCATCCTTTCCTAGCAAAAAAAACAAGGGTGAGGCAATCTTGCTGAAATTTTGAATAAACCTACAATAATAACTAGCATGTCCTAGGAAACTACGTACATCCTTTGCACAAGTAGGCACATGCAAGTCTTGAATAATCTTGATTTTTTTTGGATCTACCTCATTCCTTTTTCAGAAATATAATGAACCAACATATTGTTGGAGTAAAGAAGACACTGAGAGGGGGGGGGGTGAATCAGTGTCTCAGACAAATTTTAACTTTTTCCTTTAATAAGAATCAAATAATTTATGCTCTTAATATTTCAATGATAAATACATTCATGAATTGAATGCAATCATTAAAGAACTGAAATAAGAAATATTAAAGAAAATCAAAGATCATCACAATCATGAAACATTATCACATCAAAACAATTAGACCATGAGACAAAGATTTGATGAGTGGAAAACCCTCTAGGGATAAAAAACCACTCCAGAAATGATGCCTCGTTGGCTTAATCTAAAAATTTTCTTTTTACATGCCTCATTGGCAAAAGTGGCCTCACTGACCAAAGAACCTCACTGGTTATAAGAATGCCTCACTGGCATGATAACTTGTGCCTCACTAGCATATTTGTCTTAGTGACACTAAATCCACCTCACTGGCAAGTACAAACTGCCTCACTGGCAACTAAATATCGTTTAAACAAAAAGAAACAAATTATAGAGGATTACACTGTCTCTCTACAAAAACAACTGACATAGTAAAACTTGTCACCAAAAAATTCAAATGTAAAATGCATACCCACGTTAGTTAGACAAAAATAACTCAACAATATCAATATTGTACCACAAAAACAAGTATGGAGAACCCTAATCTTTATTTTGTTGTAAAACAATAACCCGTGTTTAATCAAACTGAAAAAAAAAAAAAAACTATTTTTTCTTTTACTTGCTTGTCATATAACCAACCGTTTATGCAAAGCAAAAACAACATCAACTGAAAAAGAGGGATATCACCTAAAAAATCCTAACTGTGCATTATATCTTCAAGATCCATCGACACCAACATCAACATTCCTCTTCAAACTATCAAAACCACTTGTACCCTAGCCCTTGCATAAAACTGTAACCCTAGGTCGAGAGCAATATGTTTTAACCTTACAAAATACGCTTTCCTTTGTATACATCTCATGACTGCTTGTCCCGGTGTGCCTTAAAAGAACCCGGTGACCAATAGATTAAAAACATCAACATTTACCACCTTCTAAAACCTGAAACCTGCTTGGAAAGTTCATGACTTGAGTGGCTCGAAAACAAGCTTTGTTATTTCGGATTTTTGTATAAGACAAATCAAAACCCTTTCAAAAAATGGTACCTTTTGCTAACTTTAGAGTTAAAAATTATAATCACCTTCACACAATCTTAACATATTTTTAACAATATGAAACCTCCTTAAGAGATAAGAGATGTCAAGGAATGGTCAATGCCATGATAACAAATATAACTCCATGCCTTGGTAATATTGAATTGCAAATTTAAGACACATGAAGATTACCAAGAATGTAACATCAGAGAATCTGAATGTTCAAATTGAAACAAGCAACCCTTCATATCAATGATGAATATTACTAGCATATTGGATCAAGAGAAAATAATCAAGTTCCTTATTCAATTTCCCTTGCACTTAACATCTTTATATTGCCAATTGTAACAAGAGAGATCATAGCCTTGCATTATCAAATGACATAGCACTATCACCTAACACAACAAATGTCATAATTCCAACCAATAGTAACAAAATTTTAACACAACCACATTGACCAAAAATCTATATGCTCATTGTACCAGAGTGCCACAACAACTAAAACTAAGGAGCTATATGGCAAGAATTTATCAATCAAGCAATGCCATATGATCAAAAAGATTAAAAATGTGTCCATACCACCATGATCAACTTACAATGCCACAAACCTGTGAGTACCTGAGAGTTTGTCCTGAGAACCTAAGAGTTTGTGTATTGTTCATCAAGGACAACAACTGAGAGGGCAACACACAATACCTTCAGTCATTAGAATGTGACACTTTTCATGACTCAAAGAAAGATTAGTATCGATACATCACTTAAGTACCTTCTCAATATTTTCCTTAGCTTCCCCATATGTGCTACCATAAACAGTAAAGTCATCCATATACACTTCTACACAATCATGGATTAAATCAACAAAAATGCTTAAAACAACTAATTGGAAGGTAGCAGGTGCATTGCACAATCTGAAAGGTAAGACATTGTAGGAAAATGTTCCCCAAGGGTAGGTAAAAGTAGTTTTGTCTTGGTCCTCAGGGGCAATGCATATTTGGTTGTACCCACTAAACCCATCAAGAAAGGATAACTTTTTCCCAGCTAAGGTGTCTAGAACTTGGTCAATGAAAGGAAGTGGGAAATGATCTTTCTTAGTGGCCTTGTTAAGGGCCCTATAATCGACACATATTCACCATTTTACATTCTTTTTAGGTACTACCACAAGTGGGGACACCCATTGGCTATCTGATATGGGGTAAATAAATCCTACATTGAGCAACTTCTGAAGTTCTTCCTTAACTATTTCTCGTAAGGTTGGGTTCAACCTTCTCTGGGGTTGTCGCATAGGTCTACTCTCTTCCTCTATATAGATGTGGTGTGTACAAGTAGTGGGGTGAATACCTCTCATATCTTGATAATCCCAAGCAAAGGCTTCTTTATGGGTTGAAAACATCTCAATGAGTTCTTTCAACTGGCAAGCATCTAATTTTGGATTGATGTTAAGTGTTTTACTAGGTAAGACTTCGGTAGCTTGGGACTGTATAGGGGTATCTATGGTAAGTAGTTGTGAATTAGACAAAGTTGGATCAATATCCCTAGACATAAAAAATGGACGGTATATACAATTATGTGGTAATAACTAGAGCAAAGTGATAAAGTGCTGAATAGACTGTGAACTACCCACTAATGGAAAATTTCCAAATGGGCAGTTATCACCCATGTCCATAGGAAAAATCATTGGCTCAAGATCACTATCAATTAAATAATGATTTTTCAATAAATGATTAATAATAGTGTCTTCTAAAACATCTTCAAATCCCTTACTTTGATCTATTGTTAAAATAGGTAGAGGCTCCTCTACATCACTATCGATCCACAAAGGATCCTCTATTTCCAATAATGGTTGTGCTTGAGGGTACAATTTCAATTGCTTTGTTTGCTCCCTGTTCGAGATCACCATATTTCCGGACCTACAATCAATGAAGGAATTAGCAACAACTAACCAAGGTCTCCCTAAAATCATGGGATATCTCCCCAGCTTAATCTTTGGTTGCAAAATCATAAAATCTGTGGGATACTCCCAAGACTCAATAGAGATAATGATATCTTCAATCATACCTTCTGGTTTTATGAGGGAATGCTCAACCATTTGCAAGAATATTGGAGAAGGTCTTAGTCCTTAAAGGGCTAGCCTCTCCTTAGTCTCGTTAGTCATTGCATTTATAGCCGCTCCTAGATCCACAAGTGTATTTAGAATAGTTATTTCACCAATACGTACCTTAATCATTGGACTACTAGGATCCACATACTTAGGGATTGAAATCTTTCCCAACATCAAGTCTGCAAGTTTTCCAATGACTTGGACTATCTTGGGGTCCTGCTTCTTCTGTTGCTTCCTCCCACAAAGTTCTCTAATTGCCTTAGTGTACACAAGAATATCTCCAATACCCTACAACAAAGGAATCTTAATGTTAACATTGCGTAACTCATTCATAAAATCAAAATTAGATTGAAATGTTTTCTGTTGCTTTGGTGGCTCCTACAACCTATTTGGAAATGGAGGCTTTGGTTGCTCTTCTTTTGGCTCAACTGGATGGTCTTCAACTTCAGTGGTGGTCGGTCCTTGAAGATTCTTTCCTGACCTCAGGTTTACACCGTCAATCTCTAATGCATTAACAAGATAAGTCAGGAATCTTCTCACTTCATTATTATAAACTGGTTGAGTCACCTTATTGTTTGGATTGGGTGTTGGTTGTGTGGGAATTGGTGTAGCTTTTGGTGGTTGGGTCAAACTAGAAGGTTGATTAGATATCGGGACATGTGGTAAGAGTTGTTGGGATTGCTGATATGGGTTTATTGTTGGAGGTGGTGGATATGGCGGAAATGACTGATATTGTGGATAGGGTGGTGGTGGTGCTCGCCATGCTTGCTATGATTGTGGAGTAGGTAGGTATTTTTGTGACCAGTGAGGGTAGTATGGAGGGTGCTGCCCATTTCCATACCATCTAGACTGGTTTGTGAAGGAATTTTGTTGAAAGGGATTTTGGGATGAAACTTGGTAATCTGGTGGGGGCATTGCTCTTGGTTGCCACGGTCTTCTTTGGGCCATGAAGTAAACAAGTTCATCTATGTATTCTACATCAGCCATCCCTGCATGAAGAGGTTTTAGAGTAGTATCACTACTTGCTTCCTCTAAAGAAGATATCTTTGTTCTATTATATGGACACTCCTCACCACTATGCTTCTTTCAACAAACGAGGAAAAAGACAACTAAGGATCTTTTAGCATCCTCATGTTTTCTTCGTGTATATAAAGTGTCTATTTTTTTACCCATATGACTTAACAAATCAGTCTTAAGGTCTTCAAGTAAATTACCTATCTCATGCTTGGTGATACCTGTTGAAGCTCCTGCAAAATACAACCTACCTAGATAGTTACTCCCCAAACGTTGAGACCCGGAATAGTTCCTACAAATATCACATATATCAAGTTCCATTTTAGAAATATTCCCTTTACCTATTAAATTTAAAGCTTCCATGACATCATCTGTTATGCCTCTAAGAAACAAAATTTTAATGGTATCATCATTTAGCCCTTGTTGATGAGATCGTTGAAGGCTGAACATGAAGCGTTCAACATAGTCTTCCATGGACTCATCTTCCTTCTGTGTCATACAGAAGAGTTTGTTCTAGTTTTCCTTGGGTTTACAATATTCCTAGTACTTGTTCAAGAACAGATCCCTCATGAAATTCCATGTCCTAATGTTCCTGAGGTTCATAAACCAACGCAGGGCTGCATCTTTCAATGTGGCTGGGAGTAGTTTGAGCTTTTGTGTGTCACTTTGATAATCATAACTATTACAAAACACATCAAATTCAAACATAAACATGTAAGGATCCTCCACATAAAGGCCATGAAAAATAGGTAAAGCTGAATGAGGAATATTCTTCATAGGGGCATCTTGCTCGGGATATGTGATAGGAAACTCAAAAGTAACTGGATTATTGTTGGCCAACGGCCTATTATCATTGTTGTTATTGTTGTTGTTATTGTTATTGTTGTTGGGATCCATGACGTCTAATGCCCAAGGGGTAAAATAGGTTCTAAATGGCTCTTGGGTTTCTTTTGAGAATGGACCAACTTCCGACCCATAGGTTTCTTGAAAGATCTTTTCAACCTTTTTTCGTAATATTTCAAAAGAACTTAGACGGGTACCTGTAGGTGTCTCAACAATAGTGGATTCTATAACACATTTCTAAAGATGGGGTTCGGGTAACTCTAAGGGCTGTAATTTAGTTTTCAATTTCCCTTGTTGTGAGTTGCCCCCTCAACTAATGATTTTGAATTATTTTCTAATTTTTCTGATTGTTTAATACTCCCTTTGTCCTTTTTAACAAATCTCCCTCTACTATCCCTACTACGATTCATCCACCTAAAATGACTTATGACAAAGCAAACTAAGGGTAGTTACCCAAATGAGGTTGACTGTTGCGTGGGATTCCTCCTTAGCGCAATGCTCCTAGCTTAGTTTACTAGAAATACAACCCTTTAACATTGTTCCTCGACAATGACACCAAAATTATTGGAGAAAATTGTGGTTTCAAATTTTTCTTGTAATGGATCTGAATTAATTCTTAGAAATGGCTTCCTCAGTTCATCCTAAAGTGTCAATCTGGGAATGTAGGATTTTGAACCGTGTTGTGGCAGTATGTCAAAGGGCTGCAATCAATAAACTAAGGTTTGATGGATGCAAACTAATGTAATATGTTTTTGAGTAGAAATCTAGTTTGCAGACTTCCTGTCACATATGTGACAGGAACCAGTGAAGAAATGACTCTACAACAAACAACAAATCACTGGCACACAACAAAACAGAATAAAAAATCTCTAACAAAATGAAAACCTTTTTTGGAAATAAAATAAACACAATTAACTATGCAATAAACAAAAGTAAAATCTCTATAAGTTATGCTATTGAATGTAGATATACTTTCAATATCAATTAACTATTCAATTCTTCAATTACAGTTAATCGATTATGCAAATTGATAAGTATTAAAAAAGCCAATAGAGACTGAATACATTCATAGAGATTAAGTAAACTAATAAGAATCCGATAACACACTAAACAATATGAAAAAAATTGAATAATTACGAAGCAACATACATTACAAAACACAAAAATGAAAAGATCACCAACAACCGAGGAAGTGGGCCTTGCCTTCGCCAGCTATTGGGTGATTAGAAGCTTACAATCACAAAACTATTCCATGCTACTTATCATTCCTTAGAATCACAACAAATTATAAACACAGATCTAACACCAATATGTGATTTCTATTACTTCCATATCTATCCGAGTTTTAGCGTACACACATATATATACCTATCATATTATTAGTGTAGACACATAAAATATACAAATTGATAGATCACACACTCGATCCTAATCTACTAACATCGCTTCATCCTGAATTATCCCTCTGTCTAACCATTTAATCGAATAGCCTTATTTGATTAAAGTCATCATAATTCCCCTTTTAATTAAATAAATCCCTCGATTTAATTAAATCATTATCTTTGTGTAATTAGCTAGGTCATTTCATCTTCCTATCTTTATTTAATTAAATAATCCATATTAATTGATTAAATCTCTAAAATTCATCTAATTAAATTAAATAAATCAAGCATTTATCTAATTTAATCTAACATCACCCCCTTTGGTTAAATAAATCAAAAATATTTATTTAACTAGGTCTTAATCATTTTAATCTCTTTTTGATTATTTCAACCACAAATCTAAGTCAAAATGGTCAAATCAACTAACATCATTTAAATTAATCAAATCATGATTAATGCTAATCCTAATCACTCAAATCCTCTAGATTTTGTAACTTGCACATGAAAATCACATTTAATTGGTTTATAAATCATCTATTTTCATTCAAAAAAGGCATCAAAGATGGAATATTCCTCAAATTTGAAATCTCCCCCCAAAAGGACTTGTCCCTTCCAACAAAGCATTTAAAATCTCTTACATGTCTTTTTCTTGAGCCATGTGCATTTGCTTCACCTTTCACCTCATCCTTCAATCCATATTTTGAATTTGAATCTCCCCCCTCTTTGCACATTCTTCAAAATGTGCTCATTCCTCAACCATTCACATGATGACATGTGGCTTCTTCTCATTTGTTGAAGATTAGTCCCACATTCATCCCTTTTGCCTCTTCTCTAATCAATGTCATCTATAAATGAAGAGTTCATCCTTCATTTTGATCATCCACAGTTTGATCAAACTTATTATGCTCAAATTAATCTTCAAGCATCACCATTTTCATCAATTTTATCAAGTTCATAGCTAGGTTATGTAGGAATTCAACCAAAGTGGATCACATCTTCATCAAATATCATCAAGCTTGCAAAGGAGTTGGGAAAGGGCCAATTTACACATCAAATTGGCACCAATTCCCCCATGGGATAGTGGTTTGATTGTTTTGAATAAGATTTGATAGTTTTCATTTGAATTCTTTTCCTATTTCTTGTTCATTTCATTTGAATGAATCTTATGGGGAATGATTATTTTAGACTTGTTTACGGACTAACATTGTGTTGTTTACTCATGTTTTTGTAGGTCTAGATCAAGCATTCACAATCAGTAAGTAAATAAGTTTGTTTGTTCGTTTGGCCTTTCGGCCACTCACAACCAAGAGTCTATGAAAAATGACAAAGGGTTGCAGGCGACTTATAACGTTAAAAAAAAGCATCCTAAACAAGAATGATCGGTCACTAACAAAGTCTTGCTAATTTCATTCCACCGATCTCCCGAGGTCCTCATGCTTGTAGCAACTTCAACTTCCTCTCTAACTATCTCCTGCCATTTGGACATGAAACAATCAGAAATATCATGATTTTCAGCAGTTTATTAATCCTAATTTCTTTTCCATATTTTATTAAATATTAAGGTTCCTTCAGCAAATGGTGACAAGAATATGGAAAAAGATAGTGGTAAAGAGGAAATTATAAGGAAAAAATAATGAAATATTCTACACTCATCAATTAATTGCCTATCCAATTTTTCCATCACACCACCCAAGTGTGTTCTCACAACTTTGATATTTCATCATAGTTGGCAGCTATTGCTTCTACCATATCCACATCAGAGTAGACATTAGGGACAACCAATTTCCCTAATTCCAATCTCCACATGTTGTAGGTTGGAACCAAGGCATTCCTCTTCCCATACCAATACTTAAACAACTCCCAACCAGATTGGGTTAATTCAATATCTCTAACCCCATAATATCTATCTACGAAACCCTTCTCCGCTCTGAAGCCTTGTAGTTTGATTTTACTATTTTTTGAATTAGGTAATTGGGCCAGAATGCCATCATGTATGGCTCACATCAAGGTCGAAGTAGAGGATTGTGACCTGGGAGGTGATATTTTAATAGCAATGCAGGAAAAACTAGGGTTCCTTTGGTGATCTCAAGGTTTTGTATGCAATTTGAAAAGAACTAAGGTAAATTCTAAGAAATTTAGATGTGAACAAGAAAAACCCTAGCTTATAGCATAATTTTGTAATTCCAACATGAAAGCAAGAAACTACTGGTAATTTTATGAGGAAATAAGCAAGCATTGAGAAGAATTTCACTTATAGGCATGCGGACAATGAAAACCATAGTTTTGGATGATGAGAGCTCGAAACCTCACCAAATTTGATCTCATCGTGCTTTGAATCCTTTGATAACTTGTAATAATGCTTTAATTCTAGTTTTTATGGTGAAAAAGCACTTGAATATGACCCTATGGTGTCTTGTATTCCATTAATATTCACTTGCAAAAACCAACGAGCTTGCAAATACCCATTCTGCATTTTTGAAATTTGGTCGTCAATTTATTGCTGATCTATTTGATCAAATGACTCAGATGAAGTCAAGCAAGTTTGAAAAAACTTGATCGGCTTTGAAAAAGCACGAGCCAATAGCTTTTTTCCATGTGGACAACCCTTTTCCTTGTCACCAGTGGCCCACCGTCTTTGAATAGGTTGAAGAAATCCACGTGTCGCTTCCTTGCGTTTTTGCAGTCATGCACTAGATTGACAGATCGAGGCCCACGAAATGGTAAAAATCCTCCTAGATCATGCCACATGTCCAAGATGTGCACTATTTAATATCCCCCTTATGCTTGCAATACTTAGAAAATTTTGTCAGCATCATAAGATTCCTCATTGGACGGCTTAAACTCCGCCATGTGGCGGCATCCCACATTTTTGCAATCAATAATGGTCTTCATGAAGGGTTCCCTACGAAATTGCGGAGAACGGTCCAGATTGTGCCACATGGCACCTTCATAACCTTTAGATCTTTGGATTGACATATGCTCACCATAAACCTTTGTAGAGGTCATACCTATGGCACATTCTTGTGGTTCCATGGATAATGATTAAAGATTAAAATATAAAGCGTGGGCTAGTGAAACCAATAGGAATTGAACACCAGGCAATATGGGATCAAGCGATAGATGAATTAAGACATTTTTAAGGAACATGCACTAAGTTGCAACTTAAAAGGGGCCATGACTAGGTCGACGAGAACATTAAGGCATAAATTCATACTTGGACCTAGGGTTTAGGACTTTAGACTTAGGACAAAATATTTTATAGACTCGTGGGAAAAAATGCAATGAATATTTAAAAGATGGACAACCGGCTGGACTAGGAAATAGGGGCCGGTAATGAATGAATTTAAAATGGTTTAGGTTATGACTAAAGGAACTGACAACAACCTACTTCAAGTCAATAAGCAATTAGAAGGGAAGCTAGGACAGGGGACTGTTAGGGTTTAAAGAGAGTTTTAAACCTTAAAGGGACCCTATATGCAAGGTTTTAACGAACCCTAGCTGACAAATGACCTTCAAAATGCTCAAAATTTTGAAATGATTGACTAGAACCATGATTTTTTTTGAAAACCCTACCAGGGCAAAACAATAACTCTAAGTGGCAATAAAAATACTAAAAAACACACTTAAGCAATTTCACATGAAAATCTGAATGGGTTATTAACACAATTTGAAAAATATGTATGAATAGAATTTGTAGAAAATTGAATATAATTTCTAGGCTACTACTTTTTTTTGGAAAAAAGAGATTTATTTGGTGAAAATTTAAAATTTTAATGAAGCACTACTATAATTTTTGGAAAAAAAAGCATGTGTCATTGTGGCCAACCTAAGTATGTGCAAAAAAAATAAAAAATTTTAAACACTTAAATATAAGTAAAGGGCACACACCCATATGTGACACATTTTTTTGAATTTTTTAAAGTAAATAATTAGTTATGGATTTTTCTAAGAATATTTAAAAATATTAAAAAAAAAATTTCCAACCAACCTAAATTGGTCAAAAAAATGAAATTCAAGTTTTTTTAAACCTATATCTAGAGAAGTATAAAGTGTGACACATCTTTCAAATTTGAAAAAGGTGAAATAGTTTGAAAGTGATGGATTTTTTATCAATCTATCAATCAAGACTTTTAACATAGCACATAAAGAAAATCATTAATAATTTTCTATTAAATACATAATCAAGCATATCTTATATTTTGAAAATGTTGAAAATTCTTGGATAAATCCTTTTGTTTCACCAAATTTAGATTTGAAAAAGGTCATTAGAATGAAGGGTGAAGTCACGAAAAGAGGATGGAACCTCTAAACATGTTGGACTAGTTGACCCCTCAGGCTTGATACTCCAAATCATAAATCCAATGCTTCTCGAGGAAAAAACAAAGGCAACATGTTATTTTAGAAAAAAATGAATGTTTGTTATTAATGGATATCTATTTTAAAATAATAAATATCCATTTCCTAGAGGCTTTTTTAATTAGAAAAAAATAAATATTTGTTGTTCAAAATGTATCTATTATTTCAGAACAAATATTCATTACCTAAAAGCACATTTTAGTAAAATAGGCATAACTTTTGTGTTACTAATCAAATTTTTATTTTTACAAGCATTGGAAAGGTGATTTAGAGCTCTACACAATGGATGTGATAACCCCCTCTGATATGAGGTTTTAACCAAGAAATACAAAACATAGATATTTTCAAATAAACCAATTTCCAAACAGATGCAAGAAATAAATATTCAGATTTATTAATGATTTAGGGATTACATATGATTCATACCCAAAAAAAACAACATAAGTTACAAATTTGAGAATGCTTGATCAACAACTGAGAATATCAACAATCCTCATCCGTGTAAACTTTGTAAACCCCTGAATGAAGATCTTCAGGAAAATAAATGAAGCTCTATAATAATCTTTGTATGAGACTATCTCTCAGAATGCCCTTGGGTGATCTTCCACACCTACAAACATTGTTCTCTCTGAGGGTTTTCCTGCTCAAAAAGCTTGAATCTTCAAAACAACCAAACCCTTGCTTAGTTTCTCCAATTTGCATAAGTTTTTATAAAATGATCAAAGATAATGAAAAAGCAAATGCTTTTTGCTTTTATACTCGAAATCCTCACTTGGCCAAATAATTAAATAAAATAAATATTTTCTTTTGATGCATTTAGCCTTTTTAAAATAATAAATTAATAAAGCATCATTAATATAACACTTTATTAATTTCCATTCAACCCCCTTATATCATCTTAAAATGAGTCATCATTAAATATTAATATTAATAAAGTCAAATAACTTTAATAATATAATAAATCATTGCTCAATAAATTGCCCAACAATGGCTCAAATAATGATCTAATTATATTTTTTGGATGTAGGCATGATGACGACTGATCCAAATATAACTTACTATAAATAGTAAGTATAGGTGATATGACCAAGTGACTTACTATAAATAGTAAGTGTGGGAGAAATAAACCAAAATGACCTCCAGAAGGTCCACGACCAAATCACCCAGTCACTAAGCAAGAGAAAACTAAGACAAACCTCTGAAAGTTAGTTGAGGAACCACTAAACACCCTCAAAAGAGTCCCCTGAACAACCCATTAGCCTACATGAACCAAATAATATGCTAACCATTGCAAGGATACATATCCCAAGAAAAATGGGACATTAAAATGGATTAGGTAAATTTTCTAGATTATGCACCAAAAATTAAATTTAATCATTTGAAATTCATCCTTCATTTTTGAAACTTCAAATGCTCACAACTATTGCATATGAAGTCCTCTTTCTGTGATTTTTTGTAACAATCATCTCAAAAGACTTGAAACATTAAAGGAGTAGTCAATAATGAAATATTTGGATTTGGTGTACTAAGGAGAGAAACAATTTTTCATAAATCATCATAGAAGGCTTCCATGTTATCTTTGGTCTTATGCACACCTTTCCCCAAGTTGACCTAGGTGAACATGTGTCCTCTTGTGATCATTCATAGCTACATTTGCAAAATTCCTTTATGTGCATGTTATTAACAAATCCATATACTACACTCATATTAACATAGCTACACTCATATTAAAGGTCAAACATATGCACATTCAAGGTTTTTATTGAAAATGGTTGATGGATTGCTAATTAATGTATCAAGGGATGCATTATTGTTCATTTGAGAGTTGGACTTAAGAAGTTACTTATTTTGTCATGTAATATTTTGATAGATTTGGTGAATTTCTTGGGAAACCATGGATTGGGCAATGTAAAGTCATTCCTTTTGTTTTCCATTAATGCATTAAATTTTTTCATGAACAAAAAATAGTCAAAATTGAAAGGGATCATTATAACCAATATCTAATGCTAGCCACTTCACATTAGATACATTTGAAAAACACCAAAACATATACCTTGAGAAATGATGACTTGCATGATTTGTACAAGATACATCTTGATGAATAACAAAGCATTGAAAAGGGGTTAGGTAAAAATTTTCTAAAACCAAAAAATCCTTGAAGCATACAACCAAAGGTTTATGTTCATAAAGATCTTGATATATATGGATCTTCTAGTAATCCATATGAACAAAAAATCACACATACCAAAGATAATTAAAAATTTAAAGGGTAAACAAGAAATAAGTGTGCGCAAAAGACTACATAAAAACCAAAGAAAGAAGTTATGGTCCATCAAAAGAATATCATTCCACCACAACCGAAAGTGGACAACCAAGAATGGATAAGAAAATAAGTACCTAATGTTACACTCATTGAGCACACATTTTCACCAAATACAAAATCATATCAAGATGACACACATGCTATTCAAAAAGAAAGAAAAGAAGACAAAAAATAAAAACAAAAGGAAGATGAATTAGATGATAATTCTTGGAGCAATGATGATCTAATGGTCAATAATCCTAATATGGTGGTACCAAGTTGGTTCCTATGAAATGCAACATTCAATGATTTATGAGCACCATATAGCACATATTCATATATACCTATAGTTTAGACTTATTTGTTTTTCATTTTTGATTTGACATCTTAGTTCCTTTTCTATTTTTCATCCTTTTATCTCTATTTTTGTGCATATTTATACTTGATTCACCTTCATATTTGTTTCAACTATTTTTAATTTACCTCACTCAGGTCCATTGTTGGATTTTCCTTTTACCTCTCTATAATGCCTTTATTTGTAATCCCTACTTGGGTTGCCTATTTGATTTTATTTATCTATTATTTTTAGCCATGATTGCATTGCTTTTGCCTTCTAAACACTTATGATTAATTTCTATGACATTCTTATATTATGCTACTTAGAGCTTACATATTGGACTTACATTGTTATCTCACGCTTCCTAGAACTTGTTTTCACATTATTATATCATGCTTCCTAGAGCGAGCTTATTTTTTCCACATTGTTATATCACATGCTGACATGATGTTCCTAATGTGATACATCATCACATATTATGCTTATTGTCTAAGCATCTACTATGGTCTCATATTGATGTGTCTTACTCCTTTGAGCTTAATACATTGGGACAATACATTACTCCCTATAGTTAATCATTACATTTACATTGATATGCCAGGCTTCTAGAACTTTCATCTATAATCCTATATTCACATATTCTACTTGTAGAATCACTCATACTATAAGGAATCACTGTGATTTTCCTCATTGAGCTTAATTTTCCATATATTTATATTCAAGGACATATAATGTTTTCCCCTTACATAATATGCTCTCATTACTACACCTTTACACTTAGCCGACATCATGATCTCCCATTTTTCTATCACACCATCATTACATTGATATATTCATGGCATTGCAATAAGCAATCCCCTTCCTATATACACTTAGGAGAATTGTGCATACCATATTGGTCTCCTCATTTCAACATCACACCTAATTGGTGGACCCTTGTCCCTTGTCGTGACTTAATGTCTTCTATTTTGGGGCCTTATTTTCAATTTTGTACCACTAGATACTAAGTACCTTATTGACCTTTGTGTGCTCATGATTTTGGATGCCATGTTTGGGGCATACTCCTATCCTAGTACTTGATATACTTACATAGGTATCATTGAGCCACTAAGGGATGAACCACCATTTCATTTCCCATGGTGGGGGAAAATTTATTATTCACTAATCCCATCTTCAATCTATGTGCTTTCACACTACATTCTTACCCTCATTGCTTTATGCTTGCACTACCATGTGTTTTGATGCATATTTCATAATTTCATGATTAAATGATTGCGTCAAGGGCATTGCACTAAGCCCTCCCCTTTCTATTTTCATTTGGGAGTGTTATGCTTCCCTCTTTTCTACATTGTGCATACTATTGCTATATTTTGGAGTTTGATCTTATCATTTCAATATCACACATAATTGTAGGTCATTGCCTCCTATAATGACTTTATACCTTCTATTTTGGACCCTTGTTTTCAAGTCTATACCACCAGGTACTAAATACCTCATTGAAATTTTTTTCTCATGCCTTTGGATGCCACATTGGAGGCATACACCTATTCTAGTACTTGATATTCTTATACATGTGTTTATAATCCATTGAGGGATGCACCACCATTTCATTACCCATGGTAGGGGCAACATTCTTATTCACTAATTTCATCTTCAACCCATGTGCTCAGATGCTACGCTTTTTACACTCATTGATTTTTACGTGCATTGCTATATGATTTGATGCTTATATCCTTACAAGATTATTTTATTACATGCTTAGATTACATTTAATTTTCATGTACTTTCTTCTCTTTTCTAAAAATTCCAATTATCTTGTAGATACATCTAATTGTTGAGAGGGTAGGGGGAAGGGGTGCAATTATCACAATTAGGGGATGACATATCTTGTCATTAATGTTCTTGTGTTTACATATGTAGATAGACATATATGCTCATAAGAGATTCATCTTATAAAGAAAGGCATACACTAAAGTTGAACACACATGATTATATCCTCATATGTATCATTACTTTATATGGAAACCATGTTGACATCCTTTGAGTGTCTAACTATTTACTCTGCATGTATATTTGTGAGTGTTAAATATTTTGAGATGTATGATCATTTTAGGATTCACATACACCTCAAAGTGGGGGGAAAATGTAATATGTTGAAATTAATATACCTATTCCATTTCCCATTTGGTTTAATATACCTATGCCATTTCCTATTTAATACTATACATATTTTGAGGTGGCATCTTAATACATGTACATAGAAACAAATGGAATAGTATTGTGCAAAGTTAAGTTTATTCCCCTAGCTTCTTTATCCATTTACACAATACACATATCCACACCCTATACATTTACACACACTTCTATGCAAGCATCATATATTCTTGATTATCACCCTTCTCTATGCAACTACCTTCATTTAGTTATTTGCCACATGGATTTAACTATTATCCCATTTTAGGAAAAGTCCATGGTTGCAAACACATCCATGTCCAATTTATGATATAAAATTCAAAATTTTAAATTTAGCTTACTAGGCCCCTTCACCCTCCACCTTGAGTAGACTAAATACACTCTAGAAACAATTTTCTGCTACATGGTAGTATTTAAAGAAATTCAATAAATTTATTCTAATTATTGAAGAATCCTAAAAAATTACAAGAGTATTTATTTTAGAGAGAAATAAATAATGACACATTTCAATTTCATGTAGTTAAGAGAGTAAATAATTTGCATCTTAGGTACTTACATATTGCTTTCGACATTGTCCAATTTCAAGGGGTTGATCAAGGTGTAGTACCCTCACAACTTGGTCATACAACAACCTAACAAGGTATTTATCAATATCCTTAGTCCCCAAATTCTCACAAAAGGAAAAATAAAAGATTGTGTATTAGGTGTTGCAAGATAAAACCCTATAGATTGCTAGGATGAATTTGGAACATAAGTACAAATCTATAATATTATCCTAGGTCTATGGAATTGTTTGGGAGGAAAAAGATCCAACACACAATTCTAGGTAGTTTTACTAACAAAAAAGCACTACTCCCAAATCTAATAATAGACAAATTTCTAAAATCTTATCCTTTTGGCATCATTCTTTGATCATTGAACTATCACTTTCCATCTTTTTGAATTTTCAAAAAACATTGTCTAGGTTACTTGTTTGCTTGCAACATTTATTTAATTACCCTAAGTTAACTTCTAACAAAAATTTATGGACAAGACCTCCTTGATTGTGACCTTCCTCTTGCTCAAATTACTTTTTTTTGATTCATAAGAGGTGAGTGTATTAAATTTCAAAAAAAATATAGTTTGTCTGCATAGCAGGTATGGTGAAATTAGCAGAAAATTTTCCTAATGGGCCAACCCAATAACCAACAAACTACCCATATGAGCAAAAAGGCCCCCATCGGCCACTAAATTTTACAAACTTGACCACTTGACAACAAAAAACCTTACACCTTCTTCACTGAAACCAGTGAAACAAAACCAAAGACGAACACCATACTGTAATGGAAACCAAAAGAGGGAAATATGAGCCGCCACCATTAAAATATTTAGACTGCAAGCCCTAGACTACCCAACCCAGCCACCTAACCACTAGCTAGAAGCCATTCATTTTGGCGAATTGATCGAAATTGGCAACCCAGTCGAAACCATTAACCAACTCTAGCATTAGCAGTTTATTAAGGAAACTTACCCCATACACTACAATTTGATGATTCCTGACTAAAGACATGCCTTTGAGCTCCAGAAGCAAGGGATAAACCTTGATGAATTATCTCAAGACAATAACTAGAGGAAGATCACGGGATCGAGGCGCTCCACGTCCTAGAAGAGTCAATTTCAGAACTTCATCTAGGCTGCCCAAGAGCTCTTTCTTGAAGAGCTTGCAAACAATCACCTTTGCTTATGCTTTTGGTGTCTTTACATCAAGCATTGAGGCCAGGAACTTGGAGATGATATGAGTGTTCACCTTGAATGTCTCCCAGTTCACCAAAAATTCCTTACCTATAATCATTTTAACTGCAACCACCGCATGCGGATCGCTCCTTAACATTATCCTTTTCAGTCGTTGGTCAGTAATTGCCTTGAAGGTAGTCTACCTAACCTTGTTGTCTAGTTGGATGGGGGTGTCTTTCCCTAGGATCACCACTGCCTCCAAAAAAATCTCCACTATGAATTTTGATCACTCTGCCATGACTACCCACGAAGAGCTTACCAGAATAATGAAACCAAAAGTTGGCAAAAAGTATGCTAACTGCTAACATTTAAGGGCCTTCCTCTGCCTGAGCTTGCCAAACATACCATGTTGTGCAACTGCGTGTGTGCCCTCTCGAAATGCCTTAGCTCTCACCACATTTCCATGGTCATGCATGATGTTGCATCATGGCATGCCAACTGGGAGATGAACCGTAGCAGAATATGATTAACCGTAGATCCCTCTCATTATATTTTGATTCCGTTGGTACTAGAGGCATGAAAAAGGAGTAAAAGCATTTATTAAATGTCAAATCGCCACCCTACAAACTCAAGGAAAATTCCCAAATGAAACTTAGTGAAAATACAACCCACTTGGTTTTTCAGCACTTCATGACATGCAAACCGCCACCTTACCCTTAAAGACCTCGACCCTTCCACACAGTTCTATGTGGAAGGGTGCCTTCCCTACCTCCTAGCTTGCTCAAATTACTTTAAGAGTATTGCAATGTGAAAATTTTTCTTTGCTTGTAGATTTTTCCATTGTATTTTGAGGCATGTTCCCTTTCCACCCATCTTTTATATAAATTAGTTATGTTGAGAAACATTTTAGACAATACCATCAAGAAGTCTTCTCATGAAATTAAAAAAAAAACTAAAACTATAAAATAATTCACTACAACAAATCCCTATGATTTGCTCCATTTTTTGCTTCCACCCACTGTTTTAATGTATTTTTTGCCAATTTTTTGAAAACTTCGGCGCTATTTATCGAGATGACGCCATTTTTGGCATTTTTTGTGCCGATCAAAACAAGTAGGCACTAAATCAGATGCTAATTAGCACCGGGTTTAGCTTCGGGTTTAGCGTCGGGTTTAGCGTTAGGTTTAGTGTCGAGTTGAGCGTCGAGTTGAGCATCGAGTTGAGTGTCGAGTTGAGCGTCGGGTTGAGCACCGGGTTTAGCACCAGATTTAGCACCGGATTTAGTGTCGGGTTTAGCACCTAATTGTTCTGATCTAGTAGGGATTAAGGGTTAAGGGATTAGGGGTTTTAGAACAAAAAATATTTCCCCAATATTCACTGGCCTTCAATTGCTTGCCTACATTTCACTTGCATCAAAAGATCCCTCAAACCCCAACCCTAATCCCTCAACCCTCAACCCTCAACCTTAAACCCTAAAGCCTCAACCCCTATACCCTCTACCCTATACATTGGACCCTCAACCCTAATCATTCAACCATATGCCCTCAAACCTATACCCTAAACACTCTACCCTCAACCCTTAACCCTAAACCCTAAACCCTAAACCCTTAAACCTTCTACCCTTTACCCTCAACCCTAATCCATCAACTCAATACCCTAAACCATCAACACTATAGGTCCTCAACTCTAAACCAACCTCTACCCTCTACCCTCAACCCTCAACCCTTAAACCCTTAAAACCAAGTAAACTCTCTACCCTAATCCCTCAACCCTTAACCCTTAATCCCTCAACCTTAAACTCTCAACCCTCAACCCTCAACCCTCAACCTCTACCCTCTCCTCTACCCTCACCCCTCAACCCTTAAACCCTCCCTCAGCCCCTACTACACCTCTACCCTATACATGGGCCTCAACTAATCCTTTAACCTTACCCAACAAACCTATACCCTAAGCGCTCTACCCCTAAACCCTTAACCATCTAACCCTTAAACCCTAAGCCCTAGGCCCTTAAACCTTCTATCTCACCCTCAACCCAATACCTAAACCATCAACCTATAGGGACTCATGAATCCTTACTCAATTCCTAAACCTCTGCCCTATACATTGGATCCTCAACCCTCTTATGTCTCTGTCCTCCCCTTCTAATCTCCTCTCCTCTCACTTCTCCCTCCATCTCCTTCATCCATCCCTCCCTCTCACCTAATCCCTCAGCCTAAACCATCAGCCCTAATCCCTCACCCCTCCCTCTACCCTGCCATTGGACCGGCCTCAACCTAATCCTTCAACCATATACCCTCAAACCTATACCCAAAACCCTCAACCCTCAACCCTAAACCCTAAACCCTAAACCCTAAACCCTAAACCCTTAAACCTTCTACTCTCTACCCTCAACCCAATACCCTAAACCATATTCAACCCTATAGGTCCTCGACTCTATACCCTAAATTCTCAACCCTCTACCCTATACATTGGATCCTCAACCCTCATATATTTGTCCCTCCATCCTCTTCTAGTTTCCTCTCTATATCACTTCTCCCTCCATCTCTCGCTCCATCCATCCCCCCTCTCTACCCTAATCCCTCAACCCTAAACCATCAATCCCTTAAACACTCAACCCTAAACCCTAAACCCTAAAACTTCAACCCTCAACCCTCGGCCCTTAAACCTAAACCCTTAAACCACCATCTGCCCTCTACCCTCTACCCTCAACCCTTAAACTTAAACCCCAGTAAACTCTCTACCTTAATCCCTCAACCCTCAACCCTCAACCCTTAATCCCTCAACCCTTAAACCCTCAACCCTCTATCCTCAACCCTCAACACTTAAACCCTAATCCCTCAACCCCTAGTATATCCTCTACCCTATACATTGGACCCTCAACCTTATACATCCCTTGGTGTGACTACAAGGGCCTAAAAATTCAACTATATCCCTTTTGTACATTTTATGGCATAATACGCCTCATTTCTGCATTCAATCATTTACAAATTTTCCCATGTTTAAATTTTTTGAGTAATGGATAAAAAAATGTTTTTAAAGGATAATATGAAGATATAGTATGATCTTAAATTTGAGAATTAATAGCATTTGAATTAAATGGAATTTTTTATCTTCTTTTCAATTAAAAATTGTAATATTTAATTTGTAGCATATTATAAAATAAATAAATAATAATAAAATTTATATCTTTCACTTCTCAGAAAGCAAAATAAATCCTTCCACATTTGGGGCTCGGCCCAAAAACCCTAAACCATGGGGCGTGCCAAAATTGTTAACACAAGGATTTGCACTCAAAGACAAGTTGAAAAACTCTTAAATCTTGTGTACATGGGACTACTCTCAGGCCGTGGGTATCCTATGGTGAGAATAGACCTCCGAGTTATGGGCTAGCTCCCTTTGGATATTTCTTGAAAATACTGATTTTTTAATAGAGGTAAAGGGTAAGAAGGACAATGCATACACTAAAAACTGCTAAAATAAGGTGATTCACCAACTAATAAGTGATTTGAAAATTTCTAAAATCTCACACAGACTCAATAAATAAAGCCACATAATCTCACAACTCAGTTATTCATGCCTGTCAAAATAATTCTAATGAAAGGCTTTGACTTTTCTAATGCTTAAAAAAAGGGAAAACAAAGATGTTTTCACAAATCTTTATGCAAGGGAATGAAAGCACTAACATAGACCTGCACTATGACATGATATTCTTCATATTCAACATTGAAGGAATCTGATAAAATAAAGGTTAACACAACACTCTATCTTGTAACTCACAATCAACACTAAAGAACAAAGAGATATGGAGAAGGAAATAAGATTTTTATTGAGAAATAGGAGATATCTGCATTACAAATCTCAAGAACTCACAAGAAAATGAGTTACAAAGTAAGAATAATCTGCTATTGTAGCCACCAAACTCAGAACAAGCCTTAAGAAATGAGAGAGAAGATAGACTTATAGAAAAACCTCCAAAATTTGAATTTGAATCTTGGCTCCAAAATATGATGTGTTGTTTTCCTTCTCCTCCAAACAAGGTATGTAACTGCAAGATAACTCCACCAAGAGTTGTAAATCACAAAACAACCTCATGGGTCATATGCAACTGAAAAACCCTCCAAAATAGGGTTGTACCTGATTGAAACAAAGTGTTCTATGCTTCAAATTGCTCCTTGATTGAAGCTCTATCAAATGGAACTCTTAACTGAAGGTGAACTCTCCAATAAGTGCTTCAAAATCCCTAACTTTAGTCCACATGTTGGCGTAATTTCCTCAACCATATCCATGATTTGTGCAAGGCTTGAATGATCCATTTAACTCCCTTTTGACCAACATTTAAAAAATAAATATGAAAAGTACTTTATTTTTGCATTCAAAATATCATTTATTTTAAATGATTTATATTTATCATTTAAATAAAGATTTACATTTGAAACAAATGCAAAAAATAAAGGCTTTATCCTATCTTTTGAAAATATGCATTTGAAATTTATTTTTGCATTTGAATGAATCTTTTATTAAAATGATTTGTTTTATCATTTCAATAAAGTTTTACAAAATTTGTATTAAAATGCAAAAATAGAGGAATTTTACAAAATCAAAAGCAAAAAAGACTTAGAAGATTAAGTCTTTATGAAACATTCAAAATTTCATAAGGCAAAGAAATGTGCCACGCATGAAAATGTGAATGAAGTTTTTTAAATAAAAAACTTAAGGCACAAAATTCCTTTTCCATCGAACCTTCTAGGGTCTCAACCCTAAAATGAAATGTGAACACTCATTTTAATTCATTCTTCTTGCTGCCATGGAGAGAGGTCGCCGCCATGGAGGAAACCCTAACTGAGCTTTCTCTAAGCTGGAAATGTTGTATCCGAAGCCATTTCAGAAGGTTTTTGGTAGATTTAAATTTGAAATTTGAAGGTAAATTTGATTCTACTTCAAACCTAAAAGTTTACATGCATTTGAAAGCTTTTTGCAAACTTACAGGCACGACCTCATGTATTTTCTGATGGCTTTTCTCTGTGCTTCATATCTTTGTCAACTCATCTCATATGATTTAATTTTTTTGTTGATTTTTTGTGTTTGGCAGCCATGAATAAGTCTGGTTTAAGTTCTTCTAAGAATAGAACCAAAGAAGACGTGGGTTGTAGTATGGAACTCTCCAAAAAAGAAACTAAAGTAAGTTCTTTTCTTAAAATCTGTATAAAACATGGAATGAGCTTGATTCAAACTTTTATAAACAAAATACTGAGATTTTTCATTCTATAAAAAAAATGAGATTTTTTTTTTTGTTTCATGCTTCATCCAAGCCACCATTGATAACCCTCTGGCTGAGTTGCATAATCTTTTATGCCTATTGAAAAAAAATGCTCCATTCGAGCCTTGTATACACAGAGTAAAAAAAATGTTTATTGCTAAACCTTTTTTTTAATGGCCACGACCTCTGTATTTTCTTAAATGTATTGGTCTCTATATTTTCATAAAATGTTGAAGAAAATAAGAAAAATTTCAGACTCTCTGTATCATAGCCATGGACAAAATTTTTTTTGGGACTCAGAGAACTATCCATGCTGCAAGATTTGGACTATATCATGATCTCCTTTGAGCTTGTTGCTGCTCCAGCTATCTCAACCATGGTTGATACTTTGTCACTGTATGGTTATTCACTATTATGACTGACAAGTAACTGTACTTGTTTATGTATCACTGTTTTAGCATAATTATACCTGTTGTTTTCAAAGTCATGAAATTCAACAAGGTGGTAAATAATGATTGTCTCCTTCCTTTGTTGAAGACCACACAATATCCTTGCTTTAACTCCTATAATGAATGCATAATTATTATTGTTTTGTACCTTTGCCATTATTTATTGGAAGAAAATGCAAGAAATGATAGATTTCATTACTTCTTTTGGCACTCTTGCAACTCATAGATAAATCCATGAAAACAAATGACATAATATGCATCATGGACTATCCTTTCATTTTCTCTTTTGGGCACTATAATATGACATTTCTCCTTGAAAGTCTATGCAAGTTTCTTCTACTATTCATTAAATGGATGCATAATATGACTGCCTCTTGATTACTATCCACATTATGCATTCTTTCATGCTGACAAACTTCCTTTTGTTGTCTTAAATTTGACATTATGATAGTCCCAGACTCGTGAAAAAATATCACAAACTATGAACTGCGTTAGTGAGAAATTTAAAGTGTTTTTTCATCTTATTGTTTTCTAATTTTTGTATAAAAATCTAAAAAATCCAAATGATAGTTTTTGAGATATGATTGAAACATGTGACTGCAGTCCTCTGATGATCCTCCTTCACTTTGATGTCATTTATGATAATGATTTCAACCAACTCACCATTATAGGTGATGAGATATATGCTTGAAGTTGATAAACATAATGTTTTTACACTCTCATTCCTCTTGAAACAAGAGGGAAACATGATGGGCTCAACTCTTGTGGGAGCCACATTTAACACCACATGTAATTTGATAAATCAAAACAACAACATTACTTTTCCTGTATCTGCACATGAAGCAAACAAGTTAGAAAAACAATGAATTTGATAGTTTCTGGTGATTTGATCTGACAGTTTTTTTTCATTTATCTCTCAGATAATGATTAAGTTGATTTGATTTGATAATGACTGTAAATTATGTCCGTTGATCAAACATGTAATTGGATCTCATGACCTGAGCTCTAACAAAAATTTACAATCAATTGCAGGTTCTAGAATTTAGGAGCAAAGGAGCTAAAAACACTGAAGATCAAGCTAGAGAATCAACCCTACATCAACACTCAAGGCAATGACAAACGTGACCTTCCTCTTATGTGTCTTTCTTTCTTAATTGATCTTCTGATGTATGATTTACATTCACTATTGAATTAAATCAAATTAGTCATACCCATGGCTTGTGTGGGGTTACAAAAACATGGATTTTTAATATATCAGTTATTTCAAAGTATGTAATGGCTTGTGTCTCCATTTGAACTTGTTCTCAATTACATAATCTGAAATAACTAATATGAATTTGTTCTAAGCACATGTTTTGTAATCAAAATGAAGTAATGTTTTCAACATACTTCACTAATTTAAGCAGGAAGCTAAAAATTAGTAACATTAATATGATTATGGTTTCGTTTCACATGTAATATTAGATATATAATAGAAAAATAAATTATTGCATGAAATAAATAATAACTTTTCATTTTAAATGTTTTTTTTTGTAGAACACGGATCTTCCAGAAGATCAAGATGATCCTCATGATATATAGATCCAGAATATGTTGATTCTGGTACAGATCACATGGTAGAGGATGATGATGACACATATACAAAAGACACCGAGGCTGATGATGATGATGATGACGGCGATGATGATCACGATGGTGATGATGATGATGATGAGGCAGTTGTTGGTAGTAGCCAGTGACATTCATGATCATATAAACTGCATCATGGATCATTGTTGATATATCGTTATGATGCCTCTTTTCATGGTTACTATCATATGTATCATTTTCACGGCCTACAGTACCATATTATTGAGTTGTATCATTTTGAAATATATCATTTGGACATGTATCATTTTGACTTGTATCATTTTGAGTTATATAATTTATCATTTTTACTTATATCATTTGTACATGTGTCATTTTGACTTATGTCGACTGTTGGACATGTATCATTTTGACATGTTATTAATCTAGTGGCATATTTGACTCACTTATTTTAATCACTTGTTTTGATCTACTTATATAGATATTTGACTCGCTTGTTTTAATTATAAATGATGATGATGTTATTAATAATTATCTTGTTATTTAATCATATGAGTTAAATAATTAAATTACTTACTCTATAATCATATGAGTTATTTAAGAGGCATGATATATTTAATTAATTAAATTGAAATAAAACATATTATTTAATTTACTTACTCTATAATCATATGAGTTATTTAAGAGGCATGATATATTTAACTAATTAAATTGAAATAAAACATATTAAATTAATAAATGGAAGCAAAACAAGAAGTATTTTTAGAAGCAAAAAAAGAAGCAACAATGGAAGACAAACTAGAAGCAAACTAGAGCAATCTTGGAAGCAAAACTAGAAATAAAATCAAAAGTAAAATTGGAAGAAAAATTGGAAGCAAATCTGGAAGCAAAACCCGAAGCAAAATTGGAAGCAAAACTGAAGGCAAACTTGGAAGAAAAACTGGAAGCAAACATGGAAGCAACACAAGAAGCAAAATAAGAAGCCAAACTAGAAGCAACAAAAAGCTGGTGCTAAACCTGACACTAAATCCAGCGTTAAATCCAGCGCTAAATCTGACGCTGAAGTGAACATACCATTTTGTGTTGAGTTTTGCGCCAACAAAAGTTCTCAATTCATGAACTCAAATACACTAAAATCTGGCACTATTTTAGGCGCTAATTGTCTGTTGTGCTGTTGTGATTATTATATAAACAAAAAAAACAACTTAAAAAAAAATCTAATTCTTATATAAAAAAAAACCAACTCTTAAAAAAATAAAAAATAAAAAGTTTTTAATTAATTTTTGTTGCAGGTACCCAAAATTAATTTGCTTCAATGAGGAATTTTGCTTAAAATGAGCTAAATCATTTAAAATTGTTGTCAAAAGTCCGTTTTATGTCAAACAAAACATAGGCTTTTCGTGGGTTTATGTCAAGGAAGATACTTGCAAATTTTTGAAAATTTGAAAATAAGGGGTTTCACACCCCTATTTTTAGGAAAACCCCTAAAAATAGGACCTTTCTAGAATTAGTTGAAAATGATTTTGGTAGGATAAATTGACTTCGCAATCACACTAGTCAAGTCAAAATCATCAAAAAACTTGTTTTACTCTGGTGGGTCTATTTTCATTTTTCAGGAAGAGAGATAGGACCTCCGCAGCCATTAATGGCAGAATGGCCAGTACCAGGTGGTGAAATCTAAGCCTCAAAAGCTTCAAGGAAGAATCCATGGCGAAAGATGCTCAAAAAGATGCTCTGTGATGGAGGGGATTTTCAAAAGTGAAAAATGCTGAAAATATTCTAAGTCTGGAGAATGCACGCCTTGCTACCACAAAGAGGCTATGTAGTCAATGCCTTAGCCATTTTTCAAACACTTGTATACGCAACATGGTGAAAGAAATTCTACGGTAAACGCATTCACGTTGTCAACAACAGTGATCAAGTCAGTTAAGCTACAATGGTGAATGCGAAGCTCGAAGCGATGTGAGTTTCCAAGGAAATGATGAAGTTGTAGTTAAAAGTGCCCCTTTTGGGAAAAGGTGCCCATGAATTCAAGGGATCAAAGGCAGTCATCAAGTTTTGCCGAGACAGTCATCTCCTTTGTGATTCTGTTGGCTTTCCAACGCATCATCAAGCAGAGTCACCCGATTCATCGATCAATGACAAACGTACGCGAAGTTAGAAGGTGCTGAAAGTGAGTATCTTAAAAAATGGAAGTAAAACATGGGAAAAAGCTCAAGGGCGCCCAAGAATGAGATGATCCAGCTGCCAGTTTTTGAGTAAGCTTGTCTAGGTGATCTCTCAAGTGTTAGCTCAGCTTTGCAACGAACCTGTTCGCCAGTCTTCGAGACACATCAAACAACAACAACTATTGATCGTTCGAGCATACAAAACAGAGGGTAAATTAGTGCATATCAAGGAAAAAGTGCCTCTGTTGGGCAGGGGCGCCCTTCATTTTGAGTCACCTGTTGAACGTTTCAACAACTGCTTTCTTCAAGGCATCTACTCAACATCCTTTCATCTCCATGACCAATCTAGTTGTAAGCTCATAGGAATTTTCAAGCATTCAAAAGCAAAGATCAAGCATAAAGCACTAGATGCAAAGGCAAAATGAAAGACATGAAAAATTGGCTAAGTGTTAAGGAAATTGCACCTTCCTAGAAATAGGCACCCAACTTTTTGGAAAGTCAGATGCAGTCTTCAAGCTCCGTGACCTCCAGGAAGTCCTTCTTTGTCTTGATCAATCTCAACAATGACACTATCAACAAGTTCAACAAATAAATCAAACATTTGACAATGAAGATCAAACTGGGGCTGTTCATGAAAGGTTGCAAGTCAAAATTACAATACAAAAGGTCAAAGACACCCCTGTAGGCTAGGGGAGCCCAAAATTTTGGGGTCTCTGAATCAACTCTCATGACCTGCAAGGCCAGTCAATCTTTTTGGTATTGAACTGGTTATCCATTCCATATCTCAACATGTTCACCATAATCATCAGTCATAAGAGATCTCAGATCAAGGAACTGAAGGTCAAAATTGAAGAAATGAAAAGCATCCAAGAAAATGACTAATTCTAATGAAAAATGCACCCTTTTCGGAAAAGGCACCTAGGAATTTGAGGCATCAGATTCAGGTTTTGAGCTTTGCATTTCCCAAGCACACTTCTTCAAAGTTGTTTCATCTTAGCAATGGCTCTGTTAGCACACTTCAGGATCAACTGAGCAACCAGAATCAGGGATCAAACATAGGTACTTCATCATAGGAAAAAGAATGAAAAATGTTCAACTCCTCAACTTGGATGTCTAAAGTCAACCTAGGCCCGGTTGACTGAAGTTTTCTATTTAGAAAACCTTTTCATGTCTAAAACATCCCCGAATTGGTGGAAATCAATTCTGTGAATTATAGATCAGGCAAATTGACTCCTCAATCATGTGTTGGTGCCCAAACTTGATTGATTCAACATCAAACATTATATCTCAAGCCTAGGCACATTATTCATTATCTTTCTTTGCAGGTTGAAGCTCAAGAACATATATTTTTCTCTCCAAACATCTTTTGAAGATCTGACATAGGGTTTTTCAGAATTCTTCATATTTTCAAGAATAAATTTGCATAGAATATCAATTTATCAAAGTTTGCATCTCCAGGCGTGATTTTCTTAAAAATCCAAAGAGAGTTTATAACTTCCAAACTTCTTGTCTTTGTCCTCTATTCTTATCTTAGATCTTCTCGCATGTCCAAATAAAGGGAGGTTATTCATAGATCTGACCTTTTTAGGTATGATTAGCACAACAATAGCAAAAAACCCATGTGTCATATTTTTCTAGAAAAAGTAGCCCTACTGCCCCTATTTTTTAGGGTTTCTAAAAAAAGTCACAATCTTGAAAAACAGACAAACTGGGTTTGTTTAGCTTTGAAGTGCCTACAATACCCATTTGTTAGATTTTCTCAATAAAAATAGTGCTTCACTGCTTCATTGCTTCTACTGCTTCTAAAGCTTCTGCCTCGAGAAATTCTTGCATGCACAAGTAAAAGTGACTTTTTGGATTTTTTTACGTTCTGGGTCCATTCAAAATTTTCATAAAAAGTACTTCTCGACTAGGCTATTTTTAGCAGTTGCAAAAATATTTTCCGAACAATATCGTCTGCCCAGTCAATCTTCAAGGTTTTCAAAATGCAATTCTCCCAAGTCGAATACAAGACCAAAATGGTCTTACTTCATGACTTAAAGAAAAAGGTTGACACAAATCTACATCGGGCACACCTAGAGGTCAATTTGGATAGAATTACAAGCATAAACACTCAAGTCCACAGGTTCCATATGATTTCACCTTGTATATCTGATAGCCTTCCAAGGCCAGTTTAGAGGGTTGATATCATTGAAGCTCTGCATGAGCAGTGAGATCATGTGTATTTCTCACAACTAGAGTGTTTGCAGTCAAACTTAGTGGTTTCATCATACAACACTCTTTCATTGAGAAGAATAAAGAAAAGTATTAGAAGCACAAAGCTGTAGGAGAAACAGAGGTCATCACTCTAGTTACAAAGCTACAAAAGTTTCCAATCAATTCCTTGCTAGTATCAAACGTGAAGATGGTGACTACGCGAGTCTTGGTGATGTGCAGACGAAGTTTCAGGACCTCATTCGTAGCAGTTTATGCGGTGACCCTGCTGGCTGTGGGTTAAGTTAGATCATAGTCATGTCAACAAGGCTAGAAGACGTAGCTGCAAAGAACATTGAATATCAAGACCAGATTGCAAGTGGCGAAAAGATGCTGAGGCGACACACCATCATCCTACGAAGCATTAATTGTCCATAGGCAGAGGAATTCAACGACTAGTTAGAGGAATTGTTGACTAGAGGTGATATGGTGTAAACACCAAGTTAGGACGTCCTACCCCTCCAAAATAACATTTATGACAACAGTAGTTAACTTGATGCCTCTTTCCAAGTTAACTCACTATCCCACTAATCATGCATATCTATTTCCACCGATTATGGATGTCTATTTTGGAGGCACTTTGTATATTGGAGTTCTCCTCTAATTTAGAATCAATAAACTGAAGTAGACTTTCCAGTTAACTGCTTGGTCACCTACTTTTAGAAATAGGAAAAATCTTGTAGATTGGCAAGAACTCATTGTTAACTCAAGGAGATTTTAGGGTTTCCTACTACTTTGAGCTTCTATAAATAAGAGCCTTTGCTCATTATTTTGTAACTTTTATTACTACACAAAATTGCTACATCGTTGTGCCATCAAGCTTGCAAGTCAATATCTGTTCACTCTTGGATGAGAGCTACTTCTTTTGATCGTAATTGTTTACAATTTCGTACCTTTCCTGTTCCAAATCTTTGTAAATTGTTGAGCAAGTTTGAAGAAATAAATCAAAAGGAAAATGTGCAATTTGATCCAAAGTTTCAAGTTCTATCAACGTTTGCTTTTATAATCTATTGTTTCAATCTACACCTTGGACATGTGTCGAAACGTCCTTGGGAATTTGGAGATTAATGGTTATTGTTTGATGTTGTTTTATGATCTAGATTTTAGCCTACACCTCCGACAGGTGTTGTCACCTCCTTGGGAATCCTGTTATCCAGCTCATCATTCTTTGTTTTTTCTAGTGATCTATGTCTCATCCTACACCTCAGACAGGTGCCATCACCTCCTTGGGAATCCTAAGATTCAGTTTACCATATGAGTGTTTGCTTGCATAAAACCTTATTCCAGCATAGATTTGAAAGTTCAGAGCCTTTAGATGCATTTTGAGAGATGGTCGGCCTAAGTGATCCAACCATTCCCCAAATATTTCTTCTACACCCTCTTGCTCTGTTTTACTTGAGGAGGTAGGATAGTTTAGCCTAGTTGTAGTTAAGGCCTATAGAAACCAAAGAAAACCTTAGCCACAATGCATTGAGTTTTATCACCCTTGTGCCCTGCCGCTGAGTAAAAAGATAGGAAACTTATATCACTTTACTTTTACGCAATAATAGAAAAAGAGGGAGTTTCCCCTCCTAATTTGAAGAGCAGTTAATTATGTGCATAGCTATCCGTTTCCAATACGCACTCCAGAGGTGCAAATTGTAACACCAATAGTTTTCTAGCGCCCACCATGGGGCAACGAGGCATAAAACTTCAATAGAAGCTAACGCTTTTATTTCACAGGAATGATCCTTTGGCATTCAATTCCATGATCCATACAAGAAGTAATGGATGGTAAGAACAATAATGTTGGAGATGATGATAGAATTCAGAGGTGTCCACCTTCATTACCCTGGGGTAATATCATTGGACCTTTGGCTTTTCAGGTAAATCATGAGTTACCTAAAGGGTCAAGGAAGCACTTTCCTTGATTTCACGACGATGGGAATCAACACTCTGATGAAGATTTCACTGCATTCACAATGGCTTGCTCCATCTTGCACGTAGTATATGAAGACAACACAGTGCATGTCTTTGTTGAGACTCTTTAGGGAAATTTTGTTGACTGGTTCAATCATCTGAAGCCAAGCATTATTACAAGCTAGGCAACTACGAGTGAGAAACTTTTGGCAAGATTCAAGCCCGCTGAATAAAGTCATATGTTGTTTGCCTAGCTTGCATATTCAAAGATGGAGTACAATGAGCACATGACAGAGTTTGTGGCAAGATTTAATCGTCTTGTTATAAGACTTTCTTTTACACTCGATCCATCACCATAGATTTTGACGAGTTGTTTCATAAATGCTCTTCCATCAGAGATAGCCTTCTTCCTCAAAGAGACAAAAGAAACAGAGTTGAAGAGTGCGCAAGAAAATGCCATCAAGTTGTAGGATAATATGATTATTTCCGGCTTGATGAAAACATATTCTATTAGATCTCTAGTTCAACAACCGTTCCAACCAAAAAGAGACAATTTTCAGCCATGGTTGCCAACATCTCCATCAAGACCAATCATTGAAGTTGTATATAGTGCAGTATTTTGTTGTTTCCATGATACAAATGTACATACCAGATTCATGTGTCCTGAGAATTTGAGAATGACCCAAATCATGGGATACACTGAAGCTGCTCCCAGTTCTAGTTTTGTACCAACACCAAGTTCAAATGTTGTCTTACAACTGACAGACAACTTCGATGGCTACTTCGCAACGGGATACTTTGAACCCGTTATTAAAGAAGAAAAATAAGCATACCATCAGTATTCTCTTGTGGTAAATCATGAAAAAATTTCAACGCCTGTGTCTACATGTGTTCAACACTTCAAAGCACAAAAAAGAGAGGAAGAAAGATGGATATCAAACGAAAAGGGTGAAGAGATGCCTTCCACTTCCAATCCCAGGTCTTCATAGAAGAATGTTATGCCAGTCGCTCAAGATATGTCTTCAAAAAATTTTGACATCGTAACTTCCATGATGAAGACCAAGGTACAAATCTCTCAACTAGAACATATTCAGAATCATCTAGAACAACTAGATCAAATTATCAATGTTATAAAGAAGTGGGTTGTGCTCAAGACATGTATTTTAGTAGAAGCAAAGCCTGAAACGGGTCTTGGTAATTATGTGACTCTGTAAGAGATAGAAGCTGAAGACCAGAACATCGCTTGTTCTAAAAAGGAATTGACAGGAGACACACGGTCATGGACAATACAGTTCGATGGAGGTTGTTCATCAATAGTTTTAGAAGTAGGGGAAATGATAATCTCCCCTAAAGGGCAGTTGCACCCATCTGTGCAATTGGAATTCACTGAAGTTGAGAAAGAGGTGCTTTTGTTAGGCCTCAAAGATGCCGAAGACATGGGAATAAAAATCCTATGTGTTAAAGGTGATGCAAAGCTGATCGACGAGCCGATCAAAGGATATTTTCAGGTTAGAAAAGATCATGTACAAAGTTATAGAAATCAAGTTTGGAACTCGATTGATTGGTTTGAAGAAATCAACATCCAAGGATGGATTACAAAAGAACTAATGCCTTAGGGGTATCAACTTTCCCATTTGCATCATATTCTAACTTTTTTAAAAGTACCTTTGCTTGGATATATGAATACCTGAGAATCTTCATCCCAAAAGGATTGTCTCCTGTAATTCCCATCAGAGGAGAAGTAAATCCTTTCAGGCAGAAGCAACATAGATGGGAGGATTTTCACATTGTCATGAAGCAGACAATATCCAAAGCACTTCATCTCTTTGGGGGTGGAGTGAGGCTCTATAAATAATTTTCTTTTGCTTTAACATTATGTAGTAATGTTTTTCCCTGTTCTGTAAAGTATCGTCTTGTTTTAGGTGATTTCTTAGGTAGGATCGTTATTAGGTTTTTAGGAGAACTCCAATAGTTAGGTGAATAAGGGAATAAGTCCTAACTCCAATGCCCAACTGATAAGAATATTGGTCTATGAAAACTAGAGATTCTCGGTTCTCCTATGCCGTAAGTATCCGACATGGTCACCAGACGGAGCCTAATGTTGTACCCAAAATTTATTTTTGCTTCAATGAGTCATTTTGCTTAAAATGAGCTAAATCATGTAAAATTGTTGTCAAAAGTCTGTTTTAAGTCAAACAAAACATAGGATTTTTGTGGGTTTATGCCAAGGAAGATACTTGCAAATTTCTGAAAAATTGAAAATTAGGGTTTCGCACCCCTATTTTTAGGAAAACCCTAAAAATAGGACCTTTCTAGAATTAGTTGAAAATGATTTTGATGGGATAAATTGACTTCACGATCACACTGGTCAAGTCAAAATCATCAAAAAGCTTGTTTTACTTTGGTGGGTCTATTTTCATTTTTTAGGAAGAAAGATAGGACCATCATAGCCATTAATGGCAGAATGGCCAGTACCAGGTGGTGAAATCTAAGCCTCAAAAGCTTCAAGGAAGAATCCATGGCGAAAGATGCTCGAAAAGATGCTTTGCGACGAAGGGGATTTTCAAAAGTGAAAAATGCTGAAAATAAAGATGCTCGAAAAGATGCTTTGCGACAAAGGGGATTTTCAAAAATGAAAAATGCTGAAAATATTATAAGTCTAGAGAATGCAAGCCTTGCTACCACAAAGAGGCTATGCAATCAATGCCTTAGCCATTTTTCAAACACCTGTACATGTAGCATGGTGAAATAAATTGCTACAGTAAATGCGTTCGCGTCATCGACAACGGTGATCAAGTTAGTCAAGCATCAATGGTGAACATGAAGCATTAAAGATGTGAGTTTCCAAGGAAATGATGAAGCTGCAGTCAAAAGTGCCCCTTTTGGGAAAAGGTGCCCATGAATTCAAGGGATCAAAGGAAGTCATCAAGTTTTACTGAGACAGTCATCTCCTTCGTGATTCCACTGGCTTTCCAACACATCATCAAGTAGAATCACCTGATTCATCGATCAATGGCAAATGTAGGTGAAGTCAAAGGTGTTGAAAGCGAGTATCGTAAAAAATGGCAGTCAAACATGGGAAAAAGTGCCCCTATAGCTAAAGGGTGACCAAGAATGAGATGATCCAGATGTCAGCTTTTGAGTAAGCTTGTCTTCAGGTGATCTCTCTGGCATTAGCTCAGCTTTGCAACAAACTTGTTTGCTAGTTCGCAAGACACATCAAACAACAACTGTTGATCATTCAAGCATACAAAATGGAGGGTAAAACAATGTATATCAAGGCAAAAGTGCCCCTGTTGGCCAAGGGCACCCTTCATTTTGAGTCACATGTTGAACGTTTTAGCAACTGCTTTCTTCAAGGCATCTGCTCAGAATCCTTTCAGCTCCATGACCAATCCAATTGCAAGCTCATAGGACTTGTCAAGCATTCAAAAACGAAGATCAAGCAGAAAGCACTAGATGTAAAGTAAAGATAAAAGATGAAAAATCGGCTAAGTGTTAAGGAAATTGCACCTTCCTAGAAATAGGCACCCATCTTTTTGGGCATTCAAATGCAGTCTTCAAGCTCCATGACCTCCAAGAAGTCCTCCGTCTTGATCAATCTCAACAATGACACTGTCAACAAGTTCAACAAATAAATCAAACATCTGAAAATGAAGATCAAATTGGGGTTGTTCATGAAATGTTGCAAGTCAAAATTACAACACAAAAGGTCAAAGGCACCCCTCCAGGCTAGGGGCGCCCAACATTTTTGGGTCTTTGAATCAACTTTCATGACCTGCAAGGCCAATCAATCTTTCCGGTACTGAACTAGTTATCCATTCCATATCTCAACATGTTCACCGAAATCATTAGTCATCAAAGATATTAGATCAAGGTACTGAAGGTCAAAATGGAAGAAATGAAAAGCATCCAAGAAAATGACAGTCTGATGAAAAATCCACCCTTTTGGGAAAAGGCGCCCAAGAATTTGAGGCATTAGATTCAGGTTTTGAGCTTTGCAGCTCCCAAGCACACTTCTTGAGAGTTGTTTCATCTCAACAATGGCTTTATCAGCAACACTTTAGGATCAACCGAGCAAATCGAATCAGGGATCAAATGAAGGTACTTCATCACAAGAAAAATATTAAAAAATGTTCCAACACCTCAACATGGACACCTAAAGTCAAACTAGGCCCAGTTGACTGAAGTTAGCTATTTAGAAAGCCTTTTCATGTCTAAAACGTCCCCAAATTGGTTGAAATCAATTATGTGAACTCCAGATTAGGCAAATTGACTCCTTAATCATGTGTTGGTGCCCAAACTTGATTGATTCAACATCAAACATTATATCTCAAGCCTAGGTGTCATTATTCATTATCTTTCTTTGCAGGTTGAAGCTTAAGAACAAATATTTTTCTCTCCAAACATATTTTGAAGATTTGACAGAGGGTTTTTCAACATTCTTCATATTTTCAGGAATAAAGTTGTATAGAAGAACAATTTATCAGAGGTTGCATCTCCAGGCATGATTTTCTTGAAAATCTAGAGAGGAAGTTTATAACTTCCAAACTTCTTGTCTTTTTCCTCTATTCTTGTCTTATATCTTCTTGCATGTCCAAATAAACAAAGGTTATTCACAGATCTGACCTTCTGAGTATGATCAACACAATAGTAGCAACAAAATCCACATGTCAAAATTTTCAAGAAAAAGTAGCCCTACTGCCCCTATTTTTTAGGGTTTCTAGAAAAGGTCACAATCTTGAAAAACAAACAAACTAGGTTTGTTTAGCTTTGAAATGCCTACAATACCCCTGTGTCAGATTTTCTCAAGAAAAATAGTGCTTTGCTGCTTCACTGCTTCTAAAGCTTCTGCGTAGAGAAATTCTTGCATGCACAAGTAAAAGAGACTTTTTGGATTTTATGATGTTTTGGGTCCATTTAGAAAATTAGTCCCAACAAAACCCATGTCTCATAAATTTTCATAAAAAGTACTTCTTGGTCGAGCTATTTTTAGCAGTTGAAGAAAAGTTGTCTAAACAACATTGTGTGCCTAGTCAATCTTCAAGGTTTTCAAAATGCAATTCTCACAGGTCGAATATAAGACCAAAATGGTATCACTTCATGAATTCCTGAAAACGGTTGACACCGATCTGCATCGGGCACACCTAGAGGTCGATTTGGATAGATTGACAGGCATAGACACTCAAGTCCACAGGTTCCATATGGTTTCACCTTGTATATCTGATAGCCTTCCAAGGCCAACTTAGAGGGTTGATATTGTTGGAGCTCTGTGTGTGCAGCGAGTTCATGTGCATTTCTCACAACTAGAGTGTTCATAGTCAAACTTAGCGGTTTCATCATACAACACTATTTCATTGAGAAGAATCAAGAAAAGCATTAGAAGTGCAAAGCTATGGGAGAAATAGAGGTCATCACTCCAGTTACAAAGTCGGAAAATCTACCAATCAATTCCTTGCTAGTATCAAATGTGAAGGTGGTGACTACACGAGTCTTGTTTTCATGCAGACGAACTTTCAGGACCTCATCTGTAGCAGTTTCTACCGTGACCTTGCTGGCTGCAAGTTAAGTCAGATCACAGTCATGTCAACAAGGCTGGATGACACAACTGCAAAGAAGATTGAATATCAAGAGCAGATTGCGAGTGGTGAAGAGCTGCTGAGGTGACACGTGGACATCCTACGAAGCATTAATTGTCTAGAGGCAGAGGAAGTCAATGACTAGTTAGAGGAATTGTTGACTCGAGGTGATATGGTGTAAACACCCAGTTAGGACGTACTACCCCTCTAAAATAACATTTATGACAACAAGAGTTAACTTGATGCCTCTTTCCAAGTTAACTCATTGTCCCACTAATCATTCATATCTATTTCCATTGATTATGGATGTCTATTTTGGAGGCACTTTGTATATTGGACCTCTCTTTTAGTTTAAAATTAGTTAACTGAAGTAGACTTTCTAGTTAACTGCTTGGTCACCTACTTTTAAACATAGGAAAAATCTTGTAGATTGGCAAGAACTCATTGTTAACTCAAGGAGATTTTAGGGTTGCCTACTCCTTTGAGCTTCTATAAATAAGAGCCTTTGCTCATTATTTTGTAACTTTTATTACTACACAAAATTGCTACATCGTTGTGCCATCAAGCTTGCAAGTCAATATCTGTTCACTTTTCGATGAGAGTTATTTGGTTTGATCACAATTGTTTATGATTTCGTACCTTTGCTGTCCCAAATCTTGGTAGATCATGAAGCAAGTTTGAAGAAATAAATCAAAATGAAAATGTGGAATTTGATCCAAAATTTTAAGTTCTATACACATTTGTTTTTATAATCTATTGTTTCAATCTACACCTTGGACAAGCACCGATGTCTCCTTGGGAATTTGGAGATTAATGGTTATCATTTGATGTTGTTTTATGATATAGATTTCAGCTTCCACCTCAGAAAGGTGTCGTCACCTCCTCGGGAATCCTATTTTCCAGTTCATCTTTCTTTGTTGTTTCTAGTAATCTATTTCTCAGCCTGCAACTCAGACAGGTGCCATCACCTCCTTGGGAATCCTGGGATTTAGCTTACCATATGAGTGTTTGCTTGCATAATACCTTATTCCAACATAGATCTAAAAGTTCAAAGCCTTTAGATGCATTTTGAGAGACCATCGACCCAAGTGATCCAACCATTCCCCAAATATTGCTCCTACACCCTCTTTCTCTGTTTTACTTGAGGAGGTAGGATAGTTTAGCCTAGTTGTAGTTAAGGCCCGTAGAAACTAGAGAAAACCTTAGCCACAACGCATTGAGTTTTATCACCCTTGTGCCCTGCCGTTGAGTAAAAAGATAGGAAACTTAGATCACTTTACTTTTTATGCAATGACAACAAAAGAGGGATCTTCCCCTCCTAATTTGAAGAGCATTTAATTTTGTGCATAGCTGTCTGTTGCCAATATGCACTCTAGAGGTGCAAATTTTTATGCCAACAGTTTTCTGGCACCCATCGTGGGGAAATGAGGCATAAAACTTCAAGAGAAGCAACTGGCATAGCGTTCTTCTTCAACTGTAACATCTTCAGGATCATCCAGAACAACTAGATCAGATTCTCAATGTTGTAAAGAAGTTGGCTGTGCTCAAGTCATCTATTCCAGCAAAAGCAAAGCCTCAAATGGGTCCTGGTAATTATGTGACTCTATTAGAGATATAAGCTGAAGACCAGAACATTGCTTGTTCTGAAAAGGAACTGATAGGGGACACAAGGTCATGGACAATACAGTTCGATGGAAGTTGTTCATCAACAATTTCAGAAGTAGGGGAAATGATCATCTCCCCTAAACTGTAGTTGCACCCATTTGTGCAATTGGAATTGACTGAAGTTGAGAAAGAGGTGCTTTTATTAGGCCTCAAAGATGCCGAAGACATGGGAATAAAACTCTTGTGTTAAAGGTGATGTAGAGCTGATCGACGAGCCAGTCAAAGGATATTTTTAGGTTAGAAAAGATCACCTATGGTATTATAGAAATCGAGTTTGGAACTCGATTGATTTGTTTGAAGAAATCAATGTCCCAAGGATGGATTACAACAAAACTAATGCCTCAGGGGTATCAATTTTCCCATTTGCATCATATTCTGAATTTTGTCAGAGTACCTTTGCTTGGATAAATGAATACCTGAGAATCTTCATCCCAGAGGGATTGTCTCCTACAATTTCCATAAGAAGAGAAGTAAAGCCTTTCAAGCAGAAGGAACATCGATGGGAGGCTTTTCGCGCTGCCATGAAGCAGACAATATCCAAAGCACTTCATCTCTTCGTGGGTGGAGTGAAGCTCTGTAAATAATTTTCTTTTGCTTTAACATTATGTAGTAATGTTTTTCCCTGCTCTATAAAGTATCATGTTTTAGGTGATTTCTTAGGTAGAATCGTTATTAGGTTTTGAGAACTCCAATTGTTTTAGGTGATTTCTTAGGCTTGATGAAAACATATTCTATCAGATCTCTAGTTCAACAACCGTTCCAGCCAAAAAGAGACAATTTTCAGCCACGGTTGCCAACATCTCCATCAAGACCAATGATTGAAGCTACACATAGTGTAGTATTTTGTTGTTTCCATGATATAAATGCACATACCGGATTCACATGTCCTGAGAAATTGAGAATGACCCAAATCATGGGATACACTAAAGCTGCTCAGAGTTCTAGTTTTGTACCAACACCAAGTTCGAACGTTGTCTTACCATAGATGGACAACTTCGATGGTGACTCCACAACGGGATACTTTGAACCCGTTATTAAAGAAGAAAAAGAAGCATATTGTCAGTATTCTCTTGCGGTAAATCATGAAAAAATTTCAATGCCTATGTCTACATGTGTTCAACACTTCAAAGCGCAAAAAAGAGAGGAAGAAAGATGGAGATCAAACAAAAAGGGTGAAGAGATGCCTTCCACTTCCAATCCTAGGTCTTCACAGAAGAACACTATGCCAGTTGCTCAAGATCTGTCTTCAACAAATTTTGACATCATAACTTCCATGATGAAGACCAAGGTACAAATCTCTCAATTGGAACATCTTCAGGATCATCCAGAACAACTAGATCAGATTTTCAATGTTATAAAGAAGCAAGCTGTGCTCAAGTCATGTGTTCCAACAGAAGCAAAGCCTAAAATGGGTCCTGGTAATTATGTGACTTTGTCAGAGATAGAAGCTGAAGACCAAAACATTGCTTGTTCTAAAAAGGAATTGACAAGAGACACACGGTCATGGACAATATAGTTCAATGGAGGTCGTTCATCAACAGTTTTAGAAGCAAAGTAAATGATCATCTCCCCTAAAGGGCAGTTGCACCCATCTGTGCAATTTGAATTCACTAAAGTTGAGAAAGAGGTTCTTTTATTAGGCCTCAAAGATGTCAAAGACATGGGAATCAAACTCCTATGTGTTAAAGGTGATGTAGAGCTGATCGATGAGCCGGTCAAAGGATATTTTCAAGTCAGAAAAGATCACCTACGGAATTATAGAAATCGAGTTTGGAACTTGATTGATTGGTTTGAAGAAATCAACATCCAATGATGGATTGCAACAGAACTAATACCTCAGGGGTATCAACTTTCCCATTTGCATCATATTTTGACTTTTTCCAGAGCACCTTTGCTTGGATATATGAATACCTGAGAATCTTCATCCCAGAGGGATTGTCTCCTACAATTCCCATCAGAAGAGAAGTAAAGCCTTTCAGGCAGAAGCAACATCGATGTGATGCTTTTCGCGCTAACATGAAGTAGACAATATCCAAAGCATTTCACCTCTTCAGGGGTGGAGTGAAGCTCTGTAAATAATTTTCTTTTGCTTTAACATTTTGTAGTAATGTTTTTCCTCGTTCCATAAAGTATCGTCTTGTTTGAGGTGATTTCTTAGGTAGAATCATTATTAGGTTTTTAGAACTCCAATTATTAGGTGAATAAGGGAATAAGTCCTGACTCCAATGCCCAACTGATAAGAATATTGGTCTACGAAAACTAGAGATTCTCGGTTTCCTATGCCATAAGTATCCGACATGGTCACCAAAACATAAAAGTCTATTTTAGGTCAAACAAAACATAGGCTTTTCATGGGTTTATGCCAAGGAAGATACTTGCAAAATTTTGAAAAATTGAAAATTAGGGTTTCGCACCCTTATTTTTGGGAAAACCCCTAAAAATAGGACCTTTCTAGAATTAGTTGAAAATGATTTTGATAGGATAAATTGACTTCACGATCACACTAGTCAAATCCAAATCATCAAAAAGCTTGTTTTACTTTGGTGGGTCTATTTTCATTTTTTAGGAAGAAAAATAAGACCTCTGCAGCCATTAATGGCAGAATGGCCAGTACCATGTGGTGAAATCTAAACCTCAAAAGCTTCAAGGAAGAATTCATGGCAAAAGATGCTCAAAAAGATGCTTTGCGACAAAGGGGATTTTCAAAAGTGAAAAATGCTAAAAATATTCTAAGTCTAGAGAATGCATGCCTTGCTACCACAAAGAGGCTATGTAGTCAATGCCTTAGCCATTTTTCAAACACCCGTACACGCCGCATGGTGAAAACAATTGCTATAGTAAATGCGCTTGCATCGTTGACAATGGCGATCAAGTCATTCAAGCTACAATGGTGAATGCGAAGCGCGAAGAGATGTGAGTTTTCGAGGAAATGATGAAGCTGCAGTCAAAAGCGCCCTTTTTGGGAAAAGGTGCCCATGAATTCAAGGGATGAAAGGCAATCATCAAGTTTTTCCGAGACAGTCATTTCCTTTGTGATTCTGCTAGCTTTCCAATGCATCATCAAGCAAATTCACCTGATTCATTGATCATTGGCAAATGTAGGCGAAGTCAGAAAGTGCTGAAAGTGAGTATCATAAAAAATGACAGTCAAACATGGGAAAAATCACCCCTATAGCTTTAGGGTGCCCAAGAATGAGATGATCCATATGGCAATTTTTGAGTAAGCTTGTCTTCAGGTGATCTCTCCGGCGTCAGCTCAGCTTTGCAATGAACCTGTTCGCCAGTTTGTGAGACACATCAAACAACAAAAACTGTTGATCGTTCGAGCATACAAAATAGAGGGTAAATCAATGCATATCAAGGCAAAAGTGCCCTTGCTGGCTAGGGGCGCCCTTCATTTTGAGTCACCTGTTGAATGTTTCAGCAACTACTTTCTTCAAGGCATCTGCTCAACATCCTTTCAGCTCTCTGACCAATCCAGTTGAGAGCTCACAGAACTTGTCAAGCATTCAAAAACGAAGGTCAAGCAGAAAGCATCAGATGCAAAGGCAAGATGAAAGACATGAAAAATTGGCTAAGTGTTAAGGAAATTGCACCTTCCTAGAAATAGGCGCCCAACGTTTTGGGTAGTCAGATGCAATCTTCAAGCTCTATGACCTTTGGGAAGTCCTCCATCTTGATCAATCTCAACAATGACACCATCAACAAGTTCAACAAATAAATCAAACATCTGACAATGAAGATCAAACTGGGGCTGTTCGTGAAAGGTTGCAAGTCAAAATTACAAAAAAGGTCAAAGGCGCCCTTGCAGGCCAGGGGCACCCAAATTTTTGGGGTCTCTGAATCAAATTTCATGACCTACAAGGCCAGTCAATCTTTCCGGTACTGAACTAGTTATCCATTTCATATCTCAACACGTTTACTGAAATCATCAGTCGTCAAAGATCTCAGATCAAGGCATTGAAGGTCAAAATGGAAGAAATAAAAAGCATCCTAGAAAATGACTGTTTGATGAAAAATGCACCCTTTTGGGAAAAGGCCCCCAAGAATTTGAGGCATTAGATTTAGGTTTTGAACTTTGCAGCTCCCAAGCACACATCTTCAAAGTTGTTTCATCTCAGTAATGGCTATGTCATCAACACTTCAGGATCAATTGAGCAACTAGAATCAAGGATCAAACAGAGGTACTTCATCATAGTAAAAAGAATGAAAAATGTTCCAACTTCTCAACTTGGACGCCTAAAGTCAAACTAGGCCCACTTGACTAAAGTTTTCTATTTAGAAAGCCTTTTCATGTCTAAAACATCCCCAAATTGGTGGAAATCAGTTATGTGAATTCCAGATAAGGAAAATTGACTCCTCAAACATGTGTTGGCACCCAAACTTGATTCATTCAACATCAAACATTATATCTCAAGCCTAGGTGTCATTATTCATTACCTTTCTTTGCAGGTTGAAGCTTAAGAACATATATTTTTCTCTCTAAACATCTTTTGAAGATTTGACAGAGGGTTTTTCAACAATCTTCATATTTTTAGGAATAAAGTTGCACAGAAGAACAATTTATCATAGGTTGCATCTCCAAGCGTGATTTTCTTGAAAATCCAGAGAGGCAATTTATAACTTCCAAACTTCTTGTCTTTTTCCTCTATTCTTGTCTTATATCTTCTTGCATGTCCAAATAAATAGAGGTTATTCACAGATCTGACCTTCTGGGTATGTTCAACACAACATTAGCAACAAGACCCACATGTCAGATTTTTCTAGAAAAAGCAACCCTACTGCCCCTATTTTTTAGGGTTTCTAGAAAAAGTCACAATCTTGAAAAACAGACAAATTGGGTTTGATTAGCTTTGAAGTGCCTACAATACCCATGTGTAAGATTTTCTCAAGAAAAATAGTGCTTCGCTGCTTTATTGGTTCTAAAGCTTCTGCCTTGAGAAATTCTTGCATGCACAAGTAAAAGTGACTTTTTGGATTTTCTGAGGTTTTGGGTCCATTCAGAAAATTATTCCCAACAAAACCCACGTCTCAAAAGTTTTCATAAAAAGTACTTCTCGACCATGCTATTTTTAGTAGTTGAAAAAAATATCCAGAAAACATTGTGTGCCTAGTCAATCTTCAAGGTTTAAAAAAGGCAATTCTCCCAAGTCGAATACAAGACCAAAATGGTCTTACTTCATGACTTCCTGAAAACGGTTGACACTAATCTGCATCGGGCACACCTAGAGGTCGATTTGGATAGATTGACAAGCATAGACACTCAAGTCCATAGGTTCCATATGTTTTCACCTCGTATATCTGATAGCCTTCCAAGGCCAGTTTAGAGGGTTGATATCGTTGGAGCTCTGCGTGTGCAACGAGTTCGTGTGCATTTCTCACTAGAGTGTTCGCAGTCAAACTTAGTGGTTTCATCATACAACACTCTTTCATTGAGAAGAATCAAGAAAAAAAGTTAGAAGTACAAAGCTACGGGAGAAACAAAGGTCATCATTCCAGTTACAAAGTCGCCAAAGTTACCAATCAACTCCTTGCCAATATCAAATGTGAATATGGTGACTACATGAGTCTTGGTGATGTGCAGAAGATGTTTCAGGACCTCATCTGTAGCAGTTTCTACGGTGACCCCACTGGCTATAGGTTAAGTCAAATCGTAGTCATGTTAGCTGCAAAGAAGATTGAATATCAAGAGTAGATTGCGAGTGGTGAAGAGATGCTGAGGCGATGTGTTATCATCTCGCGAAACATTAATTGTCTAGAGGCAAAGGAAGTCAACGACTGGTTAGAGGAATTGTTGACTTGAGGTGATATGGTGTAAACACCAAGTTAGGACGTCCTACCCCTCCAAAATAACATTTATGACAACAGGTAACTTGATGCCTCTTTCCAAGTTAACTCACTGTCCCACTAATCATGCATATCTATTTGCACTGATTATGGATGTCTATTTTGGAGGTACTTTGTATATTAGAGTTCTCTTTTAGTTTAAAATCAGTTAACTGAAGTAGACTTTCTAGTTAACTCCTTGGTCACCTACTTTTAGACATAGGAATAAATCTTGCAGATTGGCAATAACTCATTGTTAACTCAAGGAGATTTTAGTGTTGCCTTCTCCTTTGAGCTTCTATAAATAAGAGCCTTTGCTCATTATTTTGTAACTTTTATTACTACACAAAATTTCCATGCCGTTGTGCCATCAAGCTTGCAAGTCAATATCTGTTCACTCTTGGATGAGAGTTATTTGGTTTGATCACAATTGTTTCTAATTTCGTACCTTTGTTGTCCCAAATCTTTGCAAATCGTTGAGCAAGTTTGAAGAAATAAATCAAAAGGCCAACGTGTAATTTGATCCAAAGTTTCAAGTTCTATCAACGTTTGTTTTTATAATCTATTGTTTCAATCTACACCTTGAACAGGCGTTGACACCTCCTTGGGAATTTGGGGATTAATGGTTATTGTTTGATGTTGTTTTATGATCTATATTTCAGCCTACACCTCAGATAGGTGTCGTCACCTCCTCGGGAATCCTGTTATCCAGTTCATCATTCTTTGTTGTTTCTAGTAATCTAAGTTTCAACCTACACCTTAGACAAGTGCCATCACCTCCTTGGGAATCTTGAGATTCAACTTACCGTATGAGTGTTTGCTTTCATAAGACCTTATTCCAGCATAGATCTGAAAGTTCAGAGCCTTTAGATGCATTTTGAGAGACAGTTGGCCCAAGTGATCCAACCATTCCCCAAATATTGTTCATACACCCTCTTGCTTTGTTTTACTTGAGGAGGTAGGATAGTTTAGCTTAGTTGTAGTTAAGGCCTGTAGAAACCAAATAAAACCTTAGCTGCAACGCATTGAGTTTTATCACCCTTGTGCCCTGTCGCTGAGTAAAAAGATAGGAAATTTAGATCACTTTACTTTTTATGCAATAACAACAAAAAAGGGAGCTTCCCCTCCTAATTTGAAGAATAGTTAATTCTGTACATAGCTGTTCATTGCCAATACACACTCCAGAGGTGCAAATTGTAACGCCAACAATTTTAAAATAAAATAAAAATAACTTGAATAATATCATTTTTCAATAAATATATTTTAAATATTTATACTAATATATCATATTTTTATATTTTTATATTAACAATACAATTGATACATTACGTTGCTTATTCAAATTTGCTGACAATAATTAGATTCATTTTATGCTATGCATCACAAAAGCTTCGAATGTAAATGAACAAATGCAATTGATAGAGTGCCAATTCCACTCACAGGTAATTAGGTTCATTTTATGCTCGCCTTGCGAACGTCTCCCAACCTCAATTAGGAGTTCACAACAATTTTACCTTTTATGAGATTTTTAACTCACTTTCGAGATCTTTTTCATGACTTTAAACAATCCTCTCTTTTGTTTTGTATTGGATGAAGTAACAAAGAATATTAGAAATAACAGCTCTTATTAGCATACTGAATGAACCCATATATTCTTTTGCAATTGCAACTTCATATTTGTAATTAAAATAACTTCCACAATATACCTTATGATTAGTAAAGAAAGTCCAACGTCCAACTAGAAGCAGCAATACAATGAACCACGCCTTTTATTGACTGAAATCTGTAATGTCCCCTTCCTAGTCAGCACAGCTGGATTTGAGGTTAGCCTATCATTCTGATCCTCGTAGGCTAACAGATGTGTGTAGAGGATCATTTGAGGTAGTTATTTGGTGTTCGGAAACATTACTCCTTCAGTTGATTCAGGTTGGGCCTTCGCAGACTCTTTCAGAGAGGTTTTTCAGATACTTACTATTTATAGTAAGTCAGCAGGGGGAAGTTGCTATTTTGGGCAGGGCACTTGGTTTAGCTGGTCAGCTCAGTATCGACCCGGTTTGGTGTTTGGTTGAACAATCGGGGGTTATCAGAAGCATTTAATAATATTTGAAGGAATAATTAATTTGACTTTATATTATAAAGTCATTTTAATGAAATATTAAAGTTAATATTTAAATGGCAAATTATAAAGTATTTTTAATACTTTATAAGGAAGGGGGAAAAATTAACATTTAATGAGTTCAATATTCATTAAATTAAAAAGGACGCCATTTAATCAAATATTAGCCTAAGTATTGAACAGGGCGAATATTTATTATTAAATGCAATTTAATGGATTTAATGAGAAAAGTCAAATTATTGAGAGAAGCTATATATTCTTTCAATGAGCAAATCGAACTTATGTGATTAATTATTCGAATTTGTTATCTTTTCTCTCTGAGAGCATTGGGGTTTGAGAAACCAGATTTCTAGATTTCTGCAGATCGACAGGTTTTGAGGAACGTTCCCTCTTCAAGATCTGACATACTGAGACTGTGAAATACCAGTTGGAGATTGTCAAACATGGTGACTTCATACAGAGGTTGCAGTTGTGCTTATTGAATCGATTCAGGAAGGGTTTGAGAAGATTATCTATCAGTTATTGGTGGCAACTTATCTGAGATCATTTCACAGAGTTCTGACACTTTTTTCTTGAGGCCGTACCATATTTATTGCTGCTGGCTGGGCCGTACTTTTCTATACCAGCAAGGGCTGTACTTCTTCAACTGGAGAATACGCCTTCACTTTTGGTCTTCTGCCTTTTTGCAACATGGACGCCTAGGGTTTCTGGAGATATTTCATCAATTTGAAGGTGGGAGATTGCTTCATATCTTTCAGCCGTACCATTTCAGTGTCTCCTTCTGGCGCCTGCAAGATTAACCAGGTCTTTAATAAAATGATTGCCTTTTTGTCTGAATGCTTAAATATTGCAGTTGTAATCATCTGGGAAGATTAATAAATTACCTGGCAAGAAGATTCAATCCATGTTTTGTAGTTTTTATGCATCTATTATTTTATTTAAATTTTCTAGTCTTATTCTTGCAAAATCGCAAATTCTTCTTTAGTGCAAAAACACCAAAAAATCACAAAATTCAGAAAACAAAACAAAATCTCACTGTTATTGGTCAGTGTTTGGGTTGAGAGACACTTGGTCTCTTACAAAATCCTACATCGCAATAGAGTTTCAGCATTGGGATTCCATAGACTATTTTTGTCTAGTGAGCATTATAAAAATCATTTGAAAATGTACAGCTTCCCAAACATCCACCAAATGCTAAATTTCTAATTATGTTTCTATAAAATAGGTGTAGAAAAGCCGAGCTTTGGGATTGGAAAACCAAGAAAACCCTTTTTGGTTTGCTTGTTGCTCCGGTTATACTTTATGGGTGTGAGGTATGGGGAAATAGTATGTCAAAATGCAGTTGGAGACAACTAGAAAGAATTCAAAAACATCTAATAACAAGCAGTCTCAAAGTCAAAACCACTGTCCCCTATGAAATTCTTTTAGCTGAAACAGGGTCTTTTCCATTGGAAGCATCGGCTTTAATCCGGTTGATAAGCTATTTAAAGAAGGTTGAAAACATGGATAACCACCGTTGGCCCAAAACAGCTATGAAGGAGACGCTAGAACGTAGGAAGAAAACTTGGATGAAACAAAACCACAAGTGGATGAACAAGTGGGACATCAATTTGCATGAGTGTCCTAGCACCAATAGTGAAATAAAAAGCTATGTGACTGAAAAATTCAGAACTGCCATGTGGACAAACCAGATTGGGCGAAAAAAAGCATACTACATCAAAGAGTTTAACCCGACAAAGGATCATGGTGAAAAAACTTATTTAGGTGCAGATATTAAAGGGAAAGCGAGGTTGTTAGTGGCACAATTGAGGACGGGATCACATCACCTTAGGTGTGAGACCGGTAGGTGGAAGATACCCAAGGAAACTTGGGAAGAAAGAACTTGTATTTTCTGCAATAAAGGGGTTGTGGAAACAGAATGGCACTTCATCATGGAATGCATTGCTTACGAGGATATCCGCACTCAACATGAAAATAGTTTGAAAGTGGACAATATGCACCAGCTATTTGAGGAAGATAAGATTAATCAGACGGCTAGCCTTCTAGTCAAACTTAACAGCAGGAGATCTGACTTGGAAAAGAGTATGAAGACAAATTAGGCCTGTTTTGTCTCGGTCCCATAGACTGTTTGGTCTCGCGGACGTCATTAAAATCTTTCATTCATTCATTCATAACTCTTATTTAAAAATGCCTTACGTTTCTTTTCTTGCTACGCGACTATTAATGCTAACAGTAAACACAAAGACTGACCTCCGTTAGGCTAACCAGTTAAAAGTATTTAAAATCATTTTTTTTTGGGTAACTTGACATGCTGAATAATCACCAGTTCGTAATTGCCTCAAAAGACGTAAATTGCTAGTTCTAAAGATTAAACAATTTCCATTTTTTCAGGTCAGTCTTCATGTAACATGCTCAGTAGATGAGTAGGGGAAAGCGATTAGTGAGTAGAAGAATTGGAACAATATTTCATTTCATCCGACCATTTTACATTCTGAACTTCTGACATGTTACGTTCCCACAAATTAAACACTTGTAAAGAAAAAATATAAAGAATCCGTTTCATAACTCATTTTTTGACATCGCTGCATGCAATATGCCAACAAGGTACACTGGATTCATAAATTCTTTTCAAGCATAACAGAGCATTAGCTAAATTGTTGGTGGATGTGTTAGGAATCGGATGAATCATGACTTATCAAGTTGATATCAGATGAGAAAACAGAGTTGAAGAAATCCTTGATATCCCCTGTAATGAAATCAAACGCTAAAAGTCTCTCCGCTATTTCCTGCACATCACCATTTTGTTTTCTATAAAATTTTCGCTCAAAGTTTTTTTAAAGAAATTCTATTGTGTTGACGCTCATCAAATTGGATACCTTATATTTCTCGTCTTTAACACAAATCCTTTTGTTGCTGAAGCGATCAATATGCTTTTTACTTTTTGTCAAATTCAAAATAAATGTTGCTCGTTCAAGAATCTCGCAAGGGATACCTGCATTTTGTAAATGCTGACGCTATGTTACACCTGTAATTCATTCTATAAAGCATGAAGCTAGGTAAATTCACATCTATAAATATAAGCAGCTGAGTTGTTCTCAATAAGACTCAACAAATAGAATATAACCCTGATAAAAACAACAAAGAAAAGATTGCTTGTCCCTAAAGTATAGTAACTAATGGAAAATTATATTCAATCTCTGTCAAGATATTCTAAACGATAAAACTTTGATTTATTAATCGTGGGCAGCTTTTGCGATGACAATAGAGCAAATGATGTGCTTGATTGCCTAAGTGGTCCTGCCTATACTTCAATTCAAACGTTTTAGGATTGGAGTCATACCAGCCAGTTCTGCACAATGCAATCCTGCAAAGAAAATGGAATAGATCAATAGTGACTAATCGGAAATATTTTGACAATTTTACTTAGAATGTTAGAAGATTTTTGGCAATCCATACTAACTAGTTAGGGCACACCACCAGATATATACAAACACATTGCGACCATATTATACCGGTCCTCATGATCAAATTAATCCGAAGGATGTTAGAAGTAGCCATCATCAAAAAGCAATATTGTGTTGTGGCTATATTTTGACGGGTGGTATATTCTATCTTGTGTAATCAAAATATCAATTGAAAAAAAATGCTAGTTCTAAGTTCAGTTTGTTGCATTGTTATCATTGTTTAAATACTAATTTATTTTATAAAATTGAAATTATATTCCGTTTAGTAACATTTAATAGTGCAAAACCCTTGTCTAGAAATGCTTACTACCCTTAACCAGGAGAAATACATAGCGGAGCACAAGAGTTTACTACAAAAAGGGTTATTACAGTAGAAATCGTTAGGAGCTAACCTAACCATTCATCAGGGCTTGGGTCCTTGGGGAATAAAATATAAGATGGGTTCAGTATTTATTCACATATTTTTAACAATTATTTTAAAGATACGTAGAGAGGCATAGTTTAGAGATTTCCTCCTTTGGTTTTATGAAACCCAGGCACTGTGAGATCGGTTGAAATATGAAGTCCAACGGTCTTGGCCTTTTCCCTCCACCATGTCTCTTCGTCTCCTTACATGTGGAGACTTTAAATATACCTTTTTGGATATGTATTAAAGCATCTTATGTATGCTGCTGTAACGGATATAATAAAACAGAGATTGCCCTTTTTTCCATGGATGTAGTCAAATTGGCAAACCATGTAATTCTTATTGTCCCTATATGATGGTTTAGCTATGCTCCATGGAGTTTTGGGGACGGCGGGATGTGTTTCCAGTACGGGGGTACTTTTGGGCCATTTTTAGGGGACGACAGGGGTCGGCTGTTTAAAAAATAGGGAAATTTTTAAAAATATAGAGAAATTTCAAATGTTCATAGCATAACATTGATAAAGCATTCATCATAGACATTGTAGAAGCTTAATACATAGCATTAGACTTCAATTGAGATTTCATAAGAGAATTGACAAACAAATTAACAAAATTCAAATGCTTTCATTATCAATGTACATACATATTATATAAGAATCTTAGAATTATAACAAAAATGCCCAAAGGCTCCAAGTTTCAACTATGAAATGACATAACCATAGAACTAAGAAAATATATGGCTGTCTGTAATCAGTAGATGGTAGGTCTAAATCAAAATCGGAGCTTGATTCTAAGACATTGCTGGTAGAAGGGGCTGCCTCAGCTAATGAAACCCCAAACAATCCCTCTTGTGCATCCTTCTCATCAGTCTACATAACATCTTCAGGATTAACATCCCAATGTAAGGCTGGAGTCTGACGATACTTAGTGTCTGGCAATCTTGTAGCTGCAAAGACTGTGTATAACCACCAACTTCCCCGATTGTTTAGAGGTAAGGTTGTACTTGTTCCTCTTGACTGATTGGATGAAGTATATGTGGACCAATTCCTCTCTGCAGCAGAGGAATTGGCAACCTGTGAAAGAAGACGAATGGCAAGTACCCTCAACTCTTTTGCATCCTTGCCATGCCATGTCCACCATCCAATAGGGTCGACTAGAGCTAATGTAGCTCTATCCGACCTTGCCTATGCTCTGTTGAAGGTTGGACCACGAAGATTGGCAAATGCAAGCCACTGTGTGCGAAGTACAGTAGATTCCTTTGGAGAATAGATTTTTGTAAGGGCCCTCATGAAGCCTTCTTTCACCTCTTCATCATGAGATGGAGGCACACTCCCAAGTCTCGGTGCATACCATTTGGGATTGAGAGCATAGGCTGCCATATGAAGCAGGGTGTTCATAATGTCCCACCATTGTATCACAATGGGCCTAAGGGTCCCTGCTATGAATTGTTTGCTTGATCTGTCCAAGCATGCTATCAAAGGTCTCATAAATCTCTCCAAGGTTAGGAGAGTCGGTATCAACATATCTAATCACTTGCACAATAGGATGGATGAAGGAGCAAACATATTTGCAAGTGCAAACAAGTTACAAAAATTAAAATCATCAAAAAGAATGGACATGTTTCACAAGTTAGAAACTTAGAAACATATATTAAATTATTAAATTAACATTTAAAAAATTAAATAATAAAATCAGCAATGCCAATTTTCTTACCTCATTGTGGACCACCAGTCATCATCAAGGATTTTTTGTTTCACACTTCTTCCTTTGGTGTGCTTGCCTCATGCCATCTAACCCGCTCTGCATTGACCATAATTAATTGTAGAGCCTCTTGGACCTCAAGCATCCTCTCTAATAAAATGAAGTAGCTAGCATATCTAGTTTCCACGAGCTTGAGGAATTCTTTCCTTGAAAATGTTCTAAATAAAGCAAGTGAAGTGTGATGGTTGCAAATGAACTTTGCACATCTCTAGCCTATGACACCACTACCTTCACCCAATCTATCTTCCCAATGTCCTTCAAGGTATTGTTCAATGCATAGTTGGAAAACTCGCCAATTGCAAGTACTCGGCAAGCCCAAAAAACTCGATTCAGAAAAAACTCGACAACTTAAAAAATTGCTTAAATTTCACTAAAAATGCATTTCTTTTGCAAAATTCAATGATAAGATGCATCCAATGAGTCAATAAATGAGTACATAAAAGAAACAAGCCGAGTCTACTTGTATTTGATTGATTTGAAAGCTGTGTTCCACGGCCTTTTGGGGACGGGGACGGGGGGACGGCTGGGGACGCGTTTCCGGGACGTTTCCTAGGGGCCCTTTTTAGGGGACGGTAGGGGACGGCGACATACAAAATACATATATATATATATATGATTTTTTCAAAATTTATTAATATATTATAGATAGAGAGAGGGAAAGAGAGATATATGTCAATAAATTAATAATTGCTAACAACAATATCAATATATAAATAAATCGCGAGAGTAGTAGCATAACAACATAATAAATGTCATTAAAGCATTATAAAATTTATCATAGCAATATAAAACATCAATAAAACCATGGTCTATCAATATCAATAAATCACGAGAGTGGTAGGAAATGGAACTAAGTGCAGCTCCCAGCTCCTCAAGGCATCCCAAACACAAACAAAATGCACCTTGAGTGAAGAAAAAAACATAGTCAAGTAGAGCCCAGCCACAACTTTACTCTAGGCGTTAGAAACAAAAACTTGAAGAAATTTGTTTCATGCCTCTTTAAAATGCAAAAACATCTCTGTTAAATACCCAAACATAGGAGCAAAATGCCAAAAAAATGTTTAGACTGAGCTGAGGCTGAGATTTTCCCGTGCTTTACTGTGTGAAGTCGTCGCCCCTGCCGTCGCTTGCCGTGAGAGCCAAATAATATCATTGAATCTTATGAAACTTTATTAAGTTTCATTTAAATTTTTATTTTTAGACTTTACACAAACGCATTATGTTGTTGTGGGCCCACAAAACATTTAATAGCAATATAAAATGTTTTAAAAAACAAAATTTTATGTTCTTTAATTTTCTGGAGCCATATATGGGGGGGGGGCGGGGACAGCGAGGGACATTCGTCCCCTGCGTCCCGGGGAGGGACCATTCGGACCATGCGTTTCTCCAGTCGGGGGGTGTCCCCTGCGTCCCCGTCCCGGGACGGATGGGGAGGGCGAGGGGTTTTGGGGGGGGGGCGTCCCCGTGTAACACAGTTTGAAAGCAAATTGGGTACAAAATGGCATCCTCATGTGGAATGTGCTGATATTGATATTCTGAAACAAAATGAAAATAGCAATTTTTTTTTGTAAAAATGAAAGTAATTACTACATTAATATATTTTGCAAATTTACATCTTCCTCTTTCCCATGTCTAGTGAAAGCTAGGGGAGAGATAGAACTAGACGATATTATAGATGAAGACTTGTAGGAAAACTTGGAAACTTAGACTTGGAGAGTACCTAGAAAATCAAATGAATTCAATGGGAGTTTGAGGGCAATGCCCCCAATGGGGGGGCAGCACCCCTTGTGGGGGTCTAGGGGCAATGCCCTTAGCGTGGTTGAGGGGCAGCGCCCCTTGTGGGGGTCTAGGGGCAACACCCCTCGCGGGGGTTTGGGGGCAACGCCCCCCAGTGGGGTTGAGGGGCATCACCCCTCGTGGGGTCTGGGGGTAGTGCCCCTGGCGTGCTCCCTATTGTGGTACAGAGCGGGGTTGAGAGGCAGCGCCCCCACCGCCAACACCAACTTAAGGCTTCCGAAACCATATAAAATTCCATGGCGCACCTCATTGAGTGACAAAAAATAATGTTGACAAAGCCCAACTTAAGACCTTCAAAACCACACAGACCGCAAAAAATGAATTGAAATTTCCTTTATTCCGGCTGCAGGTTTCTTTTTGCCAAGAGGCCGAGTTTTTTTAAAAAAATCTTCAAGTTTTTGTCAAAAATTGACAAGTTATTTTGGCGAGTACTTTCCATTAAAACTCGTTTAAAAAAAAAACTCACGAGTTTTTAGCGAGTAGTCCAACTATGGTTCAATGCATGCACATAACATGGGGTCCAAAAATGTGCTTATAAGCACCCTCCACCATCAATATAGCTAATTTACACACATGGGCTGAATCGGACACTACCTGTAAAACATTAGAGGCTCCAACCTCCTCTATGGCATCTCTCAAAATCTAAAATTAGAAGGCTGCATCCTTCCTTTTCCCTGAACAATCTATAGCTTAAGAAAATAAGAGCCTGCTGAACTAGTGACAATAATATTGATGAGTGGCCGATGTTTGATGTTGGTCCACCCATCCATGATTATGGAGCATCCATCTCTTATCCATATTAGTCTCATATCTTCCATCAAAACACTCACCTTGGAGTACTCTCTATCAAGAAGGGTGGTGCAGAGCTTAGTTTCTCCAAGTGGAATAAATGAGTGACCAATAGCTAGAACATCTTTGAACATTTGTTTAAAATATGGTGAACGTGAGACATGAAATGATATGGCATGTGAAAAAAAACTTAGCAATAGAGGATTTAGCCACATCTCGTGATTGTATGTTAAACAAATCTGCAACATTAGCACTTCTCTTCTTTCCCCTAGTAGTAGAACCCTCTCCCACATGAGAAGAAACATCCACTGATCCTGTAGGCATTGACACGCTAGGCTGCAAACTCTCCATTGGAATCCCTTTACTTAGTGCCTCTCCCTCCATATGCAATCTAGTTGCCTCAATTTTCTCAGCTTGAGTTATTGTTTTACAATCTTTCACCCCTTGACCACCTATCCACAAAAGATGACAATAAACTCTCATATAGCTACCCCTATATTGTTTGTGGCACAAATGGCACTCCCATACTCTACTACCCCTTGAAATTTTTTTCTTATCTTTATCAACTCTTGACGCAAATTGTAATAGAGGTTTTTTGGGGTTAAATGGGACTTTTGCATAGGTTTCGAGGAGTTGGGAAGGTCAATCAAATGGTTTTGAATGTGCTGGCCTTGCTACACTCCCACTCTCTAAAGACCCCTCAATGGCTGCCATATTTCTAGGTCTGTTTATTTATTGTATTTGAACTTCAACATCCTCACTATCACTATCCCACTACTACTCATGATTTTTTTTATAAGAATTTTTGATTTCAAAGAGATTTGCAAGTTCAAATAAAAAAAAAAACTCACAATGCCCTCCCTATGTGTTGAAAAACTTGAAAAAAACTTGAAAAATTGCAAAACAAATCACTATGTATATGAAATTCAACATCCTCACTATCAGTACTCCCACTGCTACTCATGATTTTTTTTATAAGAATATTTGATTTTCTTTTTAGACTTCAGGAATCGGTTGGGTATCCATCCCCCTATAAACTGCAGTGCACCTAGTAAACTTTTTTCACGTGACCGATGGCGCTGGGGTGACACGCCCTTTGGTACCATGGGGACAGTGGGGAGACTAGACCTTGTGACCTCTTTCTTGCAACAGGATGCTTTAGCCAATCGAGCTAGGCCCACCTAAGAATTTTTTATTTCAAAGAGAGCTGCAAGTTTAAATTAAAAAAAAAAAAACTCACAGTGCCCTCTCTATGTGTTGAAAAACTTGAAAAATTGCAAAAAAAATTGCAAATACAAATGTAAGATGAATAACTTACCTCTAGTGTAGTGGAATTGATGCCCTAGTCTTCTCTTTGAACTATTGTTCTCTTTTTGACCACCTGCTGCTCTTCTCTTGCTGCACTTCTCTTTGTTTGGAAATGTTAAAATGAATGAGCTTTTTTTTCTCTTTTGGGGTTTTGATGGATAAATTAGGTTTAGGTAATGTTTAAAGGTGTGGAGGGAGGGAGAGGGTCGAGGTCCTTGTGGGCTCGCCCACCCTTTTTTTCATTTATTTATTTTATAATTATAAAGGGTGTCCAACTGTGTGTTGGGCCTTAGGAGACGATTAGCCATCCCCTACGTACCTTGCACGTTTCGTCCAAGTTCTGGGGATATTTCCTAAATTTTGTAGAGAAAGGGGACAGGGAAGGGACATTTCCTGGCCGTCTCCGAGTCCCCAAAACATTTATGCATTATACTACGAAAATACTTATAGCTAATGTATTAATGACTACATTATAAAATTTATGAATTCTGTCATAGTTGAATTGTATCTGAAATAAACATTGCTTTCTACATTGTTCTTATAAAAGAAAAAATATGTTTATGCACTACTACCTTTGTTATTTTGTCAAACAAATATCAAATAAAAAAAAATAAAAAAATTCAATGGGAATTTGCCTAAAACTTAAAAAAAGGATATTTCAGATTTTGATCAAGCCAAACTAGGTCATGTGGAACTACATCAATGCCAAAATGGTAGACTAATTCACCCTTTTTTGATACACACCTTGCAAAGTAGAAAATATATTGAAATCAAAGAAAGAATCCAACAAACAAACTAACCAAGATCTATTACAATGAAGTGTTGGAATCCAACAATGAACCATCCGAGGTTTTTGTAACAAAATAAATTACTAGCAATGAACTAATCAGTATTACAATATTAGATTTTTAGATACATAACTAAGTATTCACTAGATTTTTCAATAATTCTAAAGACTAAAATCAATGCATCATTAAACTGGAAACAATTTAGTACCTTGCATGATGAATTGATACCAAATAAGTTGATGAAATAATCTTCAAAATTATGGATGAAAACAGACTGTAGAAGGATCTAATATACTGCTTAATAAGTTGAAGACCCCTGGTATAGAGGTGAAATCCCTCCTTGTGACTAGTATGGTATGAGAACAATTATATAAGTGTTGTGATCAGATTTAGAAGGTTTAATACAAATTATAGAAACCTAGTATGGCCTCATATGGTTGTAAGATCGTTTTAAAATAATCCACCAATGCTGCAATTGACATATTGGGACAATAAAGTGACTTGTTATGGCCCTGTAATCAGTTGTAATCAGTTTGGAAGAACAATAAATCATTTGGCATCAGTCTATCGATTGTATTCTTTCATATTTAGATTTGTAGTATTTTATTTTAATTCTCCAAGCTTTTTCTTTCAAAATCGCACCATTTATTCTTATTGGCAAAAAACTACAAAAAAATCAAAAACAAAGAAAAAAAAACAAAAACATAGCATTCTCAGTCAGTGGTCGGGTTGAGAGACACCTGGTCTCTTACACATTTCATTCATTTTTTTGGTACAAACATACGACTACTAATCCTTAATTTACAAATAAGGAGTAGAAAATAAAAACAAAGGCCCCTTGCTACACAACACCATAACAACTAGTGTGTGAGTGGCTATTAAGTCCTCCTACTATTACGTCATGAAAACAGATAGCATGCAACTCAATAAATGCTTGTCCTTTACTTATTCCATAGACAAGTGAGAAATTACATTTCAAATATAAGAGTGTAGACTAGTTTATTCTGAAGTGGTAATGTTGTATTGCATTCAAATTGCTAAATATTATAACCATAGATTTTGACATTTCAACACTTCAAGTGGTTCAAAACCAAAACACATAGTTTTCCTTAGCTACCATTTCTGTGCAACTAAATTTATCTAACAAATATATAAACATTTGATATACATCTAATTTCACAAGCATAGAGAATAGCTAGTTGCAAATAAGTATTGGTGTGGGTGCCTAAAAATATGAATCAAATTTCCACTGAAAACAGTAAAAAACATATCTATATAGTGGGATGTGCTACAAACCATAGCTTGAAAATGCAATGCCACGAACAAGCCTGCTCAACATAACATTCAAGATTCAAGCTAATGAATGAAAATACTCATGACGAAAAAATTACATTATAGTTTCAAATTTGAGCAAGTAGTCATTTTTTAATTTTCTGTTGTGAAATTAATATGCCATTTCTTTTCTTTCCAAAATTTCAGAATTAACTTATCGACTTATCTTTGGAGTTAAGGATTTTAATTTTAAGAGGGGTCTAGTTTTGTGTCCTATAACACAAACTATTTTGTTAACATATCTATGCTGTAAAGTGTAAACAAGTTATTTTGCTATTCAGGTCATTTCTATGTAATGTTAAGTTTTAGTAAGTAGCTTGCTTCACAAACTATGGTAGCTCAATTTGCCAAGATTATTAGGTTCTAGCAATTAGCTTGCTTCAAAAACTACGGTACCTCACTTTTCTAGAATTTATTAGGTTCTAGCAATTAGCTTGCTTCACAAGCCAAATAAGTTCAATGTATCTAGATTTATTAGTTTATTGCTAGTAGTTTCCTGCAAAAGGATCATTATTTGCGACTACTGTGGACGAAAGATGAGCAGAGGCATCAATTGCTTCACATACCACCTCACACATATTACCAGCCATGGCATCAAATTGTGTACCAATTGAGGGGGACGTAGAACAAGAGATGAAATCAACCCTTGCATTGTCAAACCAAAAGAAACCAGTAACGATGAAAATAAATGCAGCTGTAGCATCTCCCATGAATCTCAACATGGTGCATGAAACAAAGGTATGATAGAAATTGTGGGATCTAGTTATGGTTCATAGATTCACAACACATCCATTTCATCTAGCTTGAGCAAAGTCCAATCATAAGGCTTTTTTTGTTTCCAAAACATTCTTGAATAAAAACCTTCACTTAAAAGTATTGCATGGAACAAGGGAAAACACAAGGAAGTAGACATAGATTCCAGTATTTAGTTCTACAACAACCTTGTTTTCAATGTGGCAAAGACCCCATATCGGATAAATTTGGTCATAGAATTGATAGTTACAAGAAAAGGGTAAATGGTAGAGGCAAAAACAATTCAGAAGACCAAAGGATGTAGTGGCCCAAGTTTGGATGAACCATACTTTGAGATTGGATTGACATATGTAATGAACCACATCCTTATCAAATTTGTAGTGGTTTTGAATGGTGACATGGTGTTTTTGAGGTCCATAAACTCCTTAAGTAAGGTAAAATAAAAATGTAGAGAATTGAGTATATGGTTGGAGGAAATTGTGTTAGAAGTGATCATTCAAAATGTAGTGCATGTTGTAATCAATAATATAATAGAATATTTAGTAACAAGTAGAATGCTTCAAGGGAGGCACCCAACAATTTTTTGAATCCCTTGAAGGATAGAGGTGAAATTCATTGGGTGAGATTGATGGTGGAAAAAGTCAGGAGCATCACTAAATACATCTATGATCACCTTTGGTTTCTCAACTTGATGAGAGACCACACCAAGGGAAAAGAGCTTGTGCAATGTAATGTCCTCATTTTTAGCAATATTGATTTGTGAACAACTCCGGTTTCTGAGTTTGTCTGAATGCTAATTGGTGTGTTTGAGGGATCTCCAAAGTTCTTGGAGAATGCAGGTTCAGTCTTGCAAAGTTGTTGTTGGTAGTGAGCTTAGTTGGCCTTAGTGAGTCCAGTGATGCTTTCAGAATTAGTTTCCGATCTTTTGGGAGCTCTCCAAACTTCTTGGAGGAGAAGGCTAATTTTAGAATGTCACCTAGTTGCCTTTGATCATTATCCCAAGTCTTCAGTATCATATCAGTACGATCAAAAAATGATTTTTATGTCATTTCAGTGCTTTCTGCAACTTGGGTTAATTATTGAGTTATTAATTAATTATTCAATTAAGTTGTCTAATGTTGAAAAGTAATAAAGGGACAACTTAGTGTAATAGCTTGTTAAAAAGGTGCTGAGATGTATTTCTAGGCTTGGGGGACTTTGTATATGAAAAATAATATTAATTCTCATAAAGGGTTTTTGTGAGGGAATAAAAGAAATTATTCTATTTTAAAATTGGTTATTTCCCTCCAAAAAAGTTATAAAAAGAGGTTGAGGGCTCATTTGGGGATTTGGAATTGAAATAATATTTACTTTTGCTATTGGCGAGAACTTGAGTTCTTTCATAATTTCTTGAGGATGAAAACCTTCTCAAAACTATTGATTTCAGGAATGAAAACCCCGGTAGTTGGTTAGAGTGGTTTCATACAGAGATCATTAGATTTTGGACCTTTAGATTTTGGGTTACAGACATGAAGAATTTTGTTTTGAAGTTCTTGTTGTTGTTATTCCCTAGGAAAATGAGCAAAGGTGTTTCAGTTTTGAGGAAGGTTATTGATGATTTCTTGAGTAGGCTATACACCTACAAGCAAGCCGTACACTCCTCTCCTATCTGTACCCTTTGGGAATGACTTTATGCTAGTATGAAATCTATTTCTTTCGATTGTTTTGAGATGCTTATGAGGTTAGTGTGCAAATCGTATAGTTTTAATATTGCAAATTGGGTTATGCCTACTGGGCTGCACCATACCTAGGGAGGCATGGGAATATTTAGTGTAATGTCCCCTACTTGGAGTATGCCTGGATTTGCCTTAGGGGACAATTACACAACATAAAATTGTTTAACAAATAATATTCCATAGCAAATCATATAATAGATATTGAACTTAAGGATGAATGAACGATTAACATGAAAAAGTCACCTTTAAAGACACATGTCTGCAACCTATGCGTGCTTCACTGCGGCCTCTTTGGCTCGGGCTGCATGAATGTGCATGGCTATGCATGGGCGTTTGTGTGACTAGATCTCCATTATGTTACCGTTAGTTGTGTAGGTGGGGTGTATTTGGTTGTGCATTTGGGGCGGAGAGTGGGTGAGTGGAGTTCTAATTTCTGCGAAGGTTTGTATCACTGGTTTCCTATTCTTTGGAGGTGCTGGATGGGTCTTTCACTGCTGGCTGGTGTGCAGTGTTCTGTTGGTGCTTTGTATCTGAAATATGCTAACCAATTTTTTTTGAAGAAGTAACACAAAATAACCAGCAATAGATGATTGGATTAGCGTTAGCCTCAAACTGAAATCTGGAATTGGAATTGAAAAACTGAACTTGAATTGAAGAACTACTCAACGTCAAGAATGTGCACTCAAGATCCCACTGAGGGCGAGGTGCTAACATATGACGGAGTCTAAGAAATTGAAATTATAAACTGTTAGGCGGATAACCAGCCATGAGAAACAATTCCACACTACCACCAAACAGTGGGGGGAAAAGATTACAATAGGAAAGCAATTCATCCGCTGCGGCGGGCATCCACAGAATTGTGGGGATTCACCACTATGAGTGGGTATAAGTTATTACAATCAATTTAACCACACTGGCGGTAGACCATCCAGGGGACTTATGTGAGAAGATACGGAAAGAAATTGCAGCAATTAAAAAACTGGAACAGTACTACTGTTTGCAGTTTGTACAAATGAATAATAAGCTGCAAATTACTTAAAAATTACAATAACCTTCAAACACAAGATTGATAGATGTTTTTCAATGTTTTTAGAACTTTCTAACAGCAGATAATAAATCAGAAATCAGAACTACTACAATCTGATACAAAACTGTGAAACTGGAAATATCAATCTGCAACTATGAGAGTCAATGAAATCTTCATAACTCACTCAATTCTCCTCCGAATGACGTGAAATAAGTTGCAAATGCTCCCTAGAAGACTGGCGCCCAAGATGCAATCCAGAAACAGCCACAAAAGACTCCAAATAATTTGGCACGAATTCCAATGTACCTCAAGATGGTACGGCCTTCACCAAAAATCGATTTTGCAATATAAAATTGAATACTTGGAAATAAATTCCCAAATTTTGTGAAAGGTGGCGCCTTCAGTTAACTAATGCATGGCCAAAGTACCCAGAACAAAATAAAATTCACTTCAGAGGTTATGAACAAAACTCAGCTTCAGCTGTGTAAAAACCAGGAAATTCAAAACTGTAGATTTCACCAAAATTCTCAACCTTTGTTGCTCAATCTGCTAGTCTGATGTGAGAAGCAGCAATGTTCCAACTAGGTGTTGTATTTCAAACACGAAATTGGGAAGGGGCTAGGAGGTAGCATCCTCGAAGCAATAGCAAAATGTCCATAGTCATTTTGACAGCATAACAGTAAGGTAATTGATGGATACCAAATGCTGGAGCAATGTCTTCATTTTATAAAAATTGAGAAACTCCTCAACTTCCCAAATAGTACGCCAAGAGACACCTTTTTGAATTCTCCTTACTTTTGAAATTTCATAAAATATAATTCCTCATAAAGTGGCGTCCACTTTCCTCCAAGCATAAATTCAAAATATAAAAATATTAATATCTCCTTATGACAAGGCGTACCCTTCATGACCCCTTTTTAAAACAACTTACAAGTTATATCCTTAGGCCAAGGGGTGGTCAACTGAAAAATATAACACTTATACCTTTAATCAATAAATTTCATCAATTAAGGCTTGAGAGGAAAATATTGAAATCAACAAATAACATGCTCAACTGAAGTGATGACTGAAGACAACCAACTGCATCCTGCCACAACTAGCATTTACTATAAATAGTAAATAATAAGAAATGCCACAGAAAACCAAGCCCAAGAAACCCTAATTTTCACCTCATCCCAGTCTACGGGTTCCGGAATAGACTGAAGAACTGCAAAGCTGATCACTGATGAGAAGGGGACATTACAGTATCCTTCCTTTAGCTGTTTGGGGTTGGCTTTGGGTCAGTGGTTGGCTGGGTCTTGTGTGTGTGCAATTGTGGCCTTGCGGGATCAACCTCTTTGGTGTGGAGAGGGGGGTGTTGTGGGTGCTGCCCGAGGGGGTGCCCTACTCTAAGATGGAAAACCCTGGAGTTGGCCCGTATCACAATGGTGGGCTTCAGCTTTGCAAGGTGAATGGTTGCTTAGAAAGATCGACTGATTGGCCAAGGCTGGTCATTCAACCAAAGTCCGTAGCAGATGATGTCGAGTACTATTGTAAGCATGTCCTGATATGTAAATTTATGGGAATGCGGGTGCCACTCACCTTCTTGGACACTTGGATCCGTAGGACTTGGAATCCGGAGGGGGATTTTGAAATTTTGCTCGCCGCTAATAATTTCTTTTTGGTGGATTTTTCATACATTGCTGATTGGAACTGTGCTTTTGAAGGAGGACCATATTTCTACAATTAGGTGGGCCTCTTCATTAAACCTTGGCATATGGGTTTCAACTCTGCTGAGGAGCTCCCTTCTAGGGTTCCAGTGTGGGTTCGTCTTCCTTGGTTGCCTTTAGAATGCTGGAGAAATGATATTTTACAAATGATTGCTCTCATGCTTGGTAAGCCCATTGACCCTCGCAACAAACCTTGTCTAAGAATATTTTCTCGTATGCTTGTGTCTATGTGGAAATTGATTTGAACAATCCGTTGCCGGACTCAATTGATATGAGCGTTGGGTCTACCTCTTGGACTCAACAGTTGGATTATGAGACCTTGCCATTTCGATGTCGTATCTGCCATGAGTACGGTCATCTTCAGCGGAAATGCCCCAGGGTTGCTAATAGTGCTGGTTCAGGTAATAACTCTTCGTAATCAACTTAGAATCTGGATAAAGGTAAAGCACCTATGCAAGGGGTGGGGGTGGATAAGGATGGTTTCGCCCCTGTTAAGCCTCGTAATAGAAATAGGGGTAAAAAAAGGACTCTCAAAGTTAGTCAAGAGGAGGAAACATTCAACAAGTTTGATGCTTTGGAGGACTTGGTTTAGGAGGAAGGTGTTCCGATAGATTTGTAGGTTGCGGATGGGTCTACTGTTGATCACATCTTGGAGGATCATCATGACACTCTAGGCAATCAGCCAGTGTCGGAGAGCCCTTCAATTCAGATGGATACGAGTATTCCTACCTCAGAGGCTTTGCTGAAGGAGTCCTTAGTGCAGGAAATCTCTTTGGGTTCTGGTGGTCCTAGTGCGGGCTCGAGATCAGAGAAAGGTGGTGAGGAGACTGGAAAGAGTAAGGCTTCTTCTACCCCTTTAGGCCTGCAATAGAAGCCCTTTAAAAAGAGCTCTACATAGAAGTCTTTAAAAGCTGGCAGGAAGAAGGATCAAGAAAAAGTTAAGTTAGTCGGGGAAACTTTGGTGGAATTAGGTTCGGTGAGGACTATTGATGCCCATTTCTCCCAAAACCCTCGATGATTGTGCTTTCTTGGAATGTAAGGGGTATGAATAGCATCCCTCGACAAAAGGCTATTTGGGATTTAATTAGGGTACAATCTCCTGACTTGGTTTTTTTGCAAGAAACCAAGTTGTCGTTTACTAGTATGATGGACTTGGCAAACATAATTTGGGGCTGTGGGCTGTGTCAGTGTGTGGGAGCCTTGGGGAGCTTTGGGGGCCTCACTTATCTGTGGGACCCACGTAAAATTGCTCCTTCTTGGTGGATTGCTGATAGACACTCTATCTCCTTTGTTGTTGTTGGCCTGGAGTCTAGTGAGAAGATCCTCTTCTCTAACATATATGCTCCTACAGATTTCTTGGGTAAGGTCAGTTTGTGGACACGTGTTAAGTATTTACGTTCTCTGGAGCCTTTTCTCCCTTGGGTTCTGGCTGGGGACTTTAATGCTATTTGTTCTTTGGAGGAGAAACGGGGTGGTATTGGTCGTTTGGATCCTTCCTCTGATCTCCTTAGAGACAATATGGCTTGTCTGAATTTGGTGGACATCAAGCCTGGGAATGGGTTGTTTACTTGGAATAACAGGAGGGTTGGGAAGGATGCTATCTCTGAAAGGTTGGATAGGTTTCTGGTTTCCAGTTTTTGGATTGGTGACAGGTGGGTGACTAGCTCTGAGATCCTGGATTGGCGGGGTTCGGACCATTGGCCAATCAAATTCTCGGCTTGCTTGTCTCAATTCTCTAAAAAGAAGCAATCCTTTAGATCTCAGCTCATGTGGCTTCGTGATGGATCCCCTCATGATCTTGTTCGGGTCTGGTGGAGTGCTGGTAAACCGGCTTTCGGCACGGCTATGTACTCCTTTGCTAAAAAGGCTCTAATTTATTAAATATATGCTAAAGCGTTGGAATAGGTCCCACTTTGGTAATGTGTTTTAGGCTAAAAGGGATGCTCATGAGTAGTTGGATTCCATAACACATCAAATTCAGGATCAGGGACTTTTAGAGGAGTTGTGTAGGGCTGAGGTTGAGGCTGTGAAAGTTGTGGAGGAATGGGAGCTTTAGGAAGAGATCTTTTGGAAGCAGAAGTCTCGTATCGAGTGGCTCCAGGAGGGAGATAGGAATACTTCTTTTTTTCATAATTCGGTCAAAGATAGAAGATAGGGCAATGCCATTTCTTCTATTCAGTCACATGATGGGTACATTCTTTGCTCTGCTACTGAGATTTCAAATGAATATTTTTCTACTTTGTTTTCTGAGGACTCCCCTCTAGCCAACGTGGAAGAGGAGAGTATCTTAGAGTGCATTCCTACTTTGGTGATAGGGGATATGAATGATTCTCTTATTAGACCAATCTCTCTAGAGGAGTTGGAGGGTATTGTGTTCCAAATGAAGAAAGGAAAAGCTCCAGGACCTGATGGGTTTCCAATTGAGTTCTTCCGGGAGTTTTGGGAGATCATCAAGCTGGACTTGTTAGATGTTGTTCAAGAGTCCCAAAGGAACAAGCAAATGCTTAAAGCCATGAATGCTACCTTCTTGGCACTTGTCCCTAAGCGCGAGGGTGCTAATATGTTCAAACTTTTTCGACCTATTGCCTTATGTAATGTTGTCTACAAGATCATTACTAAGCTGATTGCTGAGCGCCTGAAGCCATGGCTGGAAAGATTGATTTCTGAGGAGCAGGGAGGGTTTGTTGCCGGGAGACATATTCTTGATGGGGTTGTTATTGCAGTTGAAATTGTGCACTCTATGAATGCTTCCAAGGAAAAGGCTATGTTCATTAAGCTGGATATGGCAAAAGCTTACGATCGGGTTAAATGGGATTTTCTGTTCAAGATTTTGAAGGCTTTTGGGTATGGTAGTGATTGGATTGAATGGGTTGGGAGCTGTGTCACTTCATCTTCCTTCTCGGTGGTGATCAATGGGGAGTCTTAAGAGCTCTTTGGGGCTTCCAAAGGTTTGCAGTAAGGGGATCCGCTCTCTCCTTATCTGTTTATCTTGATGGCTGAAGGGCTTGGGAGATTCTTGACGTCTTGTGTGGAGCGTGGCTTGATTCAGGGGTGGCATTGGGGTAATGGGATTTCGGCTCAATCTCACTTACAGTTTGTGGATGACACTGCTCTGATGGGGGTGGCCAAAGTGGAGGAAGCAGTTAATTTGAGGGCTGCTTTGGATTCCTACTTAAAGGCTTCGGGGCAGAGCATTAACGAGATTAAGTCCTCTATCTATTTCTTCAATACTCCTAAGCTTATCCAGCAGAGAATTGCTAGGATTCTTAGATTTCAGATTGGTTCACTTCCCTTTGTTTATCTTGGTATTCCTATTGCGGTGCACTCGCTTCTGAGTGGGTTTTGGTAGGATGTGATTGAGAAATTTCGTAACAAGGTCAGTCATTGGACATGTAGATGGTTGTCTACTAATGGCAGAGTTACTCTTCTTAAATCGGTGGTTTAGGGGCTTCCGATATACAGATGTTTTGTGCTGTCGGCTCCGGCCAACTTCATCAGAGATTTTGATTGTCTTTGTCGGCAATTTCTTTGGTTGGGTAATCTCCTCTCACAAAAATGGAGCCTGGTGAAGTGGGAGGATGTGTGTCGCTTGAAGCAGGAAGGGGGTCTTGGGTTGCGATGGTCTGATCTGAATGGGTAGGCCTTGGCTGCAAAACTCTATTGGCGTTGGTGTACTCAACAACAACATACTTGGGCTAAGATCCTCACTTTCAAATATCTGGGTGAGGTTGATGGTGGTGAGGTTCCTTGTTTTGGTCTTGTGGGTAAGGGATCTATGGTTTGGAGCACACTTAAAAAGGGTGTTGAGCTGATCAAGCAAGGGCTATTTTGGATTTAAAATAAAGGTTTAGAGGCTCTTTTCTGGACGGATTCTTGGGATGGACACCCCCCAATTCTGGTCACTCACCCGCATCTTCAGGATTTAAGTAAAATTTTTCTGGAGGCAGGTTGGAGGTATGTGATGGATTATAAGTCCCCTCAACTTCTTTGAAATATACTAACCAAATTTTTGCCATAGTTTTACACATTCACCAACACTTGGTCAACTTGATTAGCATTAGCGCCAAAACCAAAAACACTATCAAAGCAACTCTAACCAAGAATGCACCCTAAAACCACTTAAGGAAGAGGGGCGGGCATATGGTCAGAGGATCCCTAGGATCCAAACTTGATACAAAAATAGAATGCAAGTGGAAACTGAAGATAAAACTCAACGCCAAGAATGTGCACTCAAGATCCCATTGAGGGTGAGATGCTAACATATGGCGGAGTACTTATTACAAATTGAAAGTAAACTTAGGCGGATCACCAGCCATGAAGATTCAAACTATCTAATTCATTCGCTGCGGCGGGCATCCACTCAAGAGTGGGAATTCTCCACTTTTTCAGTGGGTACAATGAGAGATACAAGCTTATTCTCCACACTGGCGGTAAACCATCTAGGGGTACTTAATGTGAGAAATAAGAAATAATTGCAGCAATAAAGGATTGGAACAGTACTACTGTTTACAGTCTTACAATATAGAAAGAGAGCTGCAAATTACATGAGTATTACAATGATTTCAAAGCACCAAGATACTGGATGATTCCATGATAAATATTAACAATTATTGATGAAGAAAGGACTGAAAATTCAAATTGAAACAAGTCTGATATAAATCTGCAATTCTGGAAATGAATAACCAGCAACTGTAAGAATTAATTAAATGCTTATAACTTCACCAAAATACCTCCGAATGGCGTGAAACGAAGTGCAATGAACCTCTGGAGGATAGGTGCCCATGGCATGATGAAGAAATAGCCTCAAAAGATAACCATTAATTCCATTGCACAATTCCCAAAGCACATAAAATGGTACGACCCCTAGCAAGGGCGATTTTGCTAGAATAAAATAAAGACTTCAAAATAAAATCTGGAAATTACTAGAGAGGGTCGCCATCACCTTAGAATTGATATGCTTGAATGCCCAAAACAAGATTAAAATCATACAAGGAGTAGGTTACAAAGTCGACCTTTAGCTGTGTAGAAACCAGCAACATGAAATCTGGAAAAAACTCAAAAATACAACAATTGTGAAGCTCAATCTGCTAGTTTGATTTGAGAAGCAGCAAAATAGCCAAATAGGTGTTATCTTTCAAACACGAAATTGGACAAGAGGCTAGGAGGTAAGCTTTCCTCGAAGCTGAAAACACAATGTCATTCCGACAACATAATGATAGCATAAGTTCATGGATACCAATAGCTGGAGAAAAACTTCCTTTTAAAAGAGAGAGAAGACTCTTCAATGTCCACAAAGGAACGCAAAAAGTCAGAGAAACTATTCAAATTTCCAAAGTTTCATAATTCTTCTCAAGGTGGCGTCCCACTTTTCAAGGCAATAAACAACCTTTAAAAAATATTTAAACTCCTCATGAGGGCATACCCCTTCATGACCCACCTTTTTAAAACAACAAAAGTTATTCCACTAGGCCATGGGGTCAACTGAAAAATAGAACATTAATGCCTTTATTTCCAACTCTCACCAAAAATAATGCTTTTGAAAAAAGCCAACAATTAAACCCAAGCACTGCTCCAAAAAATAAGAACTAAAGGAAAGACAACTGAACCACTGCCAAAATTTAGTGTTTACTAAAAATAGTAAACACCAAGAAAAAGCAAGGAAACCCTGATTTCATCACAATCCAGCCTACGGGCCTCCAAAATAGGCTGATGAACTAATAAGCTGATCACTGATGAGAAGGAGACATTACATTCTTGATCAGTGTACTGTTTTTAGGTGGAAGAACTTACAGGAATGGCCTCCTGGGGGATTGAGGGAGGATCGTCAAGAGCTTGCCAAGATTCTTGAGAGTAGATTTTGTAACTCTCTTTCGGATATGGATGTCGTTGCTTGGAGTCCGGATAATAAAGGTAAGTTCTCTGTTGTTGTTGGATATCAGGTGCTTGACAAGCAGATGTATGGTTGTTCAGGGGTTGCTTGGTGGAAGTAGATTTGGAATAGTTTCTCTTGGCCCAAGAGTTCTTCTCTTGGCTTGTGGTGCGCGGTAGATGTTTGACCTAGGAGAATCTTTGGAAGCGTGGGTTTCAAGGCCCCCCCATGTGTGTGTTGTGCTCTAACGGTGATGAGAATGTGCCTCACCTATTTTTTAGTGTTCTTTTGTTAGAGAGATTTGGCATTACTGGTGGAATTCTTGGAATCATCCGTGCAGGCATGCCTCTTATTTGGATGAATTTTGGCTGCAGTTGGGAAGCCCTCCTACTAAGGCTTCTCTTCATATTGCGTGGGTAATTGGGCCTACCTTGATTATTTGGAAGATTTGGTTGGAGCGTAACTGCATGATTTTTCTGGGAAAGAAGCTGCAAGGGTATCAAGTGTGGCTGAGAATCCTGGGTGTTCTTCAGGAGACCATAGGGGCTAAGTGTGACCTTTCGGGTCCCATTTCTCTAGAAGATATGGGAGTTTTTCAAAATCTGGGGCTATTTGGTTGTGATAAGAGTGTGCTGGGTGGTGGTGGGAGACGAAATGTTAGAGGGAAAACCGCATGTGAAGGGAATTGGATGCCTCCCCCCCTCCCCAACCCCCCCCCCCCCGCGGATTTTTAAAGATTAATACTGATGGATCTTCTAGAGGTAACCCTGGCCTTGTCGGGGTGGGAGGTATAGGAAGAGATAGTGATGGGATTGTGTTGTTCTTCTTTTCAGAATTTTATGGGCAACAATCAAACAACCTCATGGAGGATTTGGCTATTCTTGTGGCTGTCAAAAAGGCCTGTGCTCTTGGGTGGAGAAAGGTTATTTGTGAGTCAGATTCATAGGTTGTGATCGATTTACTGAATAAAAATCAACTAGAAGGGGTGAGCTGCAAGTTGGCTGGGGTGATTAGGCAGATCGTTTCTTTGGGGAAAGTGATGGATTCTATTACCTTTTTCCATATCCCTCGGGAATGGTATAAGGTGGCTAATGGGTTGGCTAAGTGGGCATTTGATCAGGGTGGTGAGTGGAAAGTGGAAGGTTGGGGAGGTATATCGGAGAATTTATCTAAGGAGTTGGAGGAGCTTATTATTACTGTTGATATGAGATTGTCTCTTGGGGTTACTTGATGTGCTTTGTTGGCCTTGGGTCTGGTCTTTTTTGGTTGTATTCTCTCCTTGTATTTTTCTTTTGATGAAATAAAGTTTTTACCCTCTTTTTATTAAAAAAAAAAATGAACAATTAACATTTATGAAATAATGAACAACTTAAATCTGAATCTAATCTATAGATTCTTTTCCACTAACCAATCATGGTAGGGATGGGAGAGAGACACATGATAGGGCGCCAAAACAAGGAACATCCAACCGAGACAATCCCTTGTAGGAACATCCAACCAAGACAATTCCTTTAGGAACATCCAACCAAGACAATTCCTCTAGCATCCTTCCCAATCATGCTTCCTTCCTAATTTTACACATGATTTCTTGAAGAAAAGATGTAAATTATAATAATATAAATAAATTCACTATTTCCCTTATTTACCAATTTAGACATAATATATCTCTCCTTATTGTACATTAGTCATTATGAAATTAGATATCTATATATACTTATATGACTAGCAAATATTATATATTAAATGCATATGCAACCACTGCACACCAATCACTTATGGGATCACTAGCTGTTGTTTTTCTAAATGCAGATTTGATTATATTTTCTGATCTTCTCACCACTCATTCATTTCCCCTTTTATATCTTCCATGGTGGGGAGAGTCACAACCATTCATTTAACAAAGGACACACCCTTTCATGGTTGCTATCCTTTGAAAGAGTCATAACTATTCATACATTAATTATTGTTTCTTTATTAACTAATCCACAATCCTCCCTCATTGCCAGCACTTCCTTTACACAATGAAACGCTGCCTTCTACAATACTGATTGCTGCTCTCTTATATATTATTCACTGCCTTTCCATATATTTAATTGTTGCCTTTATTAGTCATTCATCCTTAATACATATAGTTGCTGTCTTTTGTTCTTTCTTTATCACTGAATTTGATGATATTAATCGCTGCACAATATGATATCATTGCTGCCTTTCTAAGGTCATCGCCTATTTAATATTCATTGACCCTTTTGCTACCAAAGCCACCACCCATTAATATTAATCGTCCCTTTTGTTTATTGAGTGGCGATCTTGGTCAGAATTACTGAATGCAATCTCTTATGTGTTAGGGGGGAATGGCGTTTAATCTAAGTGCTTGGGTTTTGGAGTTGCTTTCACCTTTGGATTGAGGTGCCTAGGGACTGCACTTAGGTTCCAAACAACAATCAGGTGAACTTTAATGGAT